>BJBW01009344.1:0-68270 GCA_004320125.1 Scolopax mira
TCGGAGCTTGTCTCCAGCAGATCCACGCCTAACCTGTATAGGTGCCTGACATTCTTTGTCCCCAGGTGGAGGACACTGCACTTTTCCTTGATGAACCTCATAAGGTTCTTCCTTGCCCAGCTCTCCAGCCNNTCCAGCCTGTCCAGGTCTCGCTGGATGGCAGCACGGCCCTCCAGGGTGTCAGCCACCCCTCCCAGTTTGGTACCATCAGCAAACTTGCTGAGGATACACTCTGTCCCATGCATTGGGAGAGATGCTATTTTGATTCTGACAACCTGGTAAAACTGACAAAGAATGCAAAAGGATTTTTGAGAGGTCAGGACTGCAAAGATAGCTGTGGCATAAGAACAAGAGTCTTTCTTCATTTTTCTTTTTTTTTTTTTTGGGGGGGGGGGGCGGGGACAGGGGGCAAATGACACAGACAGACAAAAAAAAACCCAACCAAAACTTAAACAACTACATAGCATCTTTCATTTCAAGATATCGGAAGGAATAGAAGTGTGCCAATTTGTAACAGGAAATAAAAGAGACCACGTCAAAGTAAAAGAGTGAATTTACATTGCCTTAGGGAACTGTCAGGAAAGGTAGTAAGGTGAATATAATTATATCAGAAATCCTTTTTCAAGAGAAATATGATAAGAGTAAAAAGGAAACACACATGAACTTAGGGACAAAGTTCATAAGGCTAAGGCAAAAACACTTTTTAGTGGGCAAGGGGCAAAGGAAATCTTAAAGAAAAGGAGTTGTTAATATGTATTTCAGAAAACAGAGAGAAAGGATACTATAAATGCATTATTTACCTGGAAAGATAGTTAAACCAACCACTGACTGTAAGACAATGGCAGATTTTAATTATCTTCGCAAAGAAAAAAAAATCTCAGTTAATTACAGCAAGCCATCCAACAGTACGAAAAAAATGGATTGTAAGAAGAGTAAGGATTTTTTGAGAACAATTAGATATATTCTTACATTATGCAACTGAAGAGAAGTTCCCCAAAAGTTTCCAGATTAATTTGTAGTAAAGGAAATATCAGGCATAAGGGATGGATATCAGGTGAAAAAAAAAAATAGAAGAATAAACATTGAAGAAAAAGTAGAGAAATCCCTGTCCCTGAAACTTTTAAACAGGTTAGACGGGCACTTATCAGGGATCATCTAGGTATACATGATGACCCTGACACAAGTCACAGCTCTGGTAGGGCTGCAGGCAAATGCAGCCAACATGCTCAGTTAAGATAACCCAATGGGACATGAGACACTACTAGAGAGGACCAGGGAGTGACGGACATGGCCCGTAACCATGAGAGAAGATGACAAAAAGTTACAGACAGAGCCCATGAGGGGTGACTGGACTTTCAGTGTGGTTAAAGGAGAGTTACATGAGAAACAGCTGAACTCCAGAAGCAGCTGAAGGGCAGGACGGAGGACCCTCAAGGGTTTGGAAGCATATACAGCCAGGACATCTGGGTGACCACACAGGTAGTGCCAAGTACTGCTGAGATTACTGAGGGAACAGTACAAGTGTTATCAAATGTGGTGATGATTCAGCAAGACTGGAATCAAAAGGAAAAACTAATTACAGCAGGCCAGTCATTTGGGAGAAAACTAGATGGAGGAAGGGAGGTATGGAGGTGATAGAAAGGAAGGTGAAGAAGGAGGAAAAAGGGATAATAACCACCAGTGATCAATACCTACCAAGTAGCCCTGCACTGCTCATCACTGCAGATTAAATAAGGGCAGCCGGGGAAGCTTGTTGTTCTGAGACCATCACAAGAATCAAACCTGCTTCTGCTGTCAGAAGAACTGGGGCTGGAAGGGAGGTTCAGTCATCTGAGCATCGCCATGGTGGTGGTTGTTCATCCCCAACCTTTTCCTACTAGCCTTGTGAAGTTCCCTGTCATCTTTATGCTTCCATGATGTTTTTGTAATGTCAAAGGAGCAGAATGCAAGTCCTATGGCTCCATTTGAGCTTTACACATAGAAGTCATTTCCAGAATATCCCCAGAATATCCTCAGGGACAAAGTGACCTATTTCCTTATCTGCCCTGGAGAAAGTCACCAAGCTAAAGTGCTATGAAAATGTAATATTTTTTTTTGTACTAGCCACTCAATAATTTCAGTGAAACGTTTGGATTAATGTTGGATTAATGCTGAATTCCCTTTTCACAAGAAATTAAATCCTTTGACAGTTGGGATATAATTTCATCAGTCTTTGAAGGAGATGGGAGAAATGGTAAGACCATGAAGTGCAAAGACTCCAGCATCTGGATAAAGTTATTAAATATCCACCAAATAACCTTTTACACAAATATCTAAAAATTAAAATGCATAGCAATATCTGAAATGGCCTTAGTTCTATAATCAGTCATTGATTAATTTTACTTTACATGACTGACATGTATCTGCAATTCTGCACTGAAACTGAAGTGAGCAGTCAGAAACCTCCTGGTCACCTTCAAAATGGTAGGGGGAAAATGCTCAAGAACATTCCTAACAAAGGTGACTGAATGCTTTTGAAAAAAATCCCGCTATGTGCTTTGCATCTTAATGGAAAAATTTTTGGATCCCTGACCTGACTCCAAACATCTGTGAATGCAACATGCCCTAATATTCTCCATGGGATTATCCCTAGAGTTCACGCCACTGTTAAAACATCTATTGAGAAGTCAAAAAAAAGAAAAAATTCAGAGCAGGAACCTCTGAAAATGATGTTTACCAGTCACTGTACAATCATTTTCTCAGAGACTTAGGGGCCCTTTTTTATTGACTCAATCTAGAAAAGATATGTAACATTTGCTAGACTACAGATGAAAAGGCCATGCATCTGGTAAGTCAGAGAATGCATTCTGTTTCTCTTTGGAATTAAATATTTGCCCCACAGTATTTTATACTCCCAAGTTTTTCATCAAACTGTCACCGTTCTAACAGATACTTCATACTCTTCTATTCAAGAAACTGATATTAATTATCTTTTAGTGTGATAATACCTTCTGTATGAGCATGGTCAGGATACCAAAAAAATAAGTAACACTTGTTTTGTGGTATTCAGGCTGAAAGACAGAAGTATTTTAATATATGGACAGACAGCACAGGATTCTGCACAGCCTACTCTGCTGGTAACCTATAACTGCTGAAGATCTATTGACAGTCTCTGAAACGCACCTCAATTCTGAAGTCCTGAAGCTGACACTTCTCAAACACCTTATGCCAAAATAGTGTAGGAAATAATTTGACATTTTCCACTGTAAAACCTCCCAAAGGCTTTCACTAATCAGGTGTATGCAACATCACTAAAATAAAATACAGTTATGGATGGCAGACAAGAACAAGCACAGCTAAGACTGTATTTCAGAATTAAGAAAAACAAAAGAAGCATTCAAACATACTTGAGCAAATCCCTACAACTGGGCAAAACAACTTGAACATACTGAAAAATTGCCTCTACTATGTAGACAATATTCTTCAGGAACATGCAAGGAACAATGTAAACCCCAATTCTATCCCAAATATGGTTGCAGGTCAGAATGACATACCAGAACATAATATGACACACTCAAAGAACCATGACTGTTACTGGACTCAGAACTGGCAGAGAGAGAAATGATTTTTAAAAAAAAAAAAAAATTGTTCACAAGTTTTTTTCTCACTTATTTACAAACTCCTACACTGCAGGCACAGCATCTGGGTGAGAGGAACAGTTTCCTCTCAGCAATGCAAGTGGTCACTGACTTTTAGGACAATAAAAGATCTAATCCCATGGTAAATCCTGGGGAGCATAATTTCTATGTAGGCAGATCTACAGAGTGTTTCTTAGAAGCAGGGTCTGGCCACACTCAGAAGAAAACCGGGTACACATCATCTGCTCTATGAATCCCCACTCCGAAAAGAAAGCTGGGCACACAACTGCAGAGGAGAATCATGGTACCACCTAGAAAGAAACCCCCCCATCCTCTGGACAATTTATGAAATCAAGATAGCAAGGTGTGTTGCAGAGCTCTCAGCCCACGGTCTATATGCAGCCAACTTCACCCGTGTTACACTAAAACCCCAAGCAATTGCAGAGGTGAATGAAAACACTCCCTTCTACACAACAGATTTGCAGATGCAACCATCCAGCACAAAGCTCAGCTACAAATAACAGGTTTGCAAGTCTGCTACTGCATTCAGCCAACAGATTGCATTCCAAATCCCTGTAAGTGTTGAAGCCGCAGAAATCCTGAATCCAAATTTGGCCAACTTCCCAACCTCGAAAGTCCTGCTGCAGCACTAAGTCTTTCATCTTGCTTTTTACTGTAAATGGCAAACAACCTTATGACGGTTTTCCCATTCACCCCAGCCACGATTTATCAGGGCACTACCATTTTAAACCAACTCATAGTTATCTGTGCTTACATGAGAGCTTTGTTCTTTAACGAGGACTAGCTGCTATGACTCCAGACTGCAGAATCAGAAGCTGCACCCTGAGAGCTTTCACTGTCGAGTTACTGATATCAACATCTTGGTTAACACAGCACCAAACAATTGTGACTTTCATCTTACTTCATCTGTGCTACATACACAGCTTTTTAAAATTTTTATTGCAACTCACCAATATTTCTCTTTGTTCTTCCAGATTTTTTAAGAAGTTTGAAAACTCGTGAAGTGATGCATCTGTAATACAAAACCAGAAAATAAGTTTAATCATGTTGCAGGATGGCACGGCAAAACACACCTACTTATAGTCACTTCTTACCTACCTATATATCTTTCATCATCTGTCTCTGCATCACCAATGAATTCAAATTTAAAGTCTCTCAAAGAATGAGCAAATTTTCTCTGGGCTGCTGAAAGGTCTGCAAGGACAAAAAAAAGCAAAGATTGAAGGTTAGGGAATCATTTTAAGGCTGGAAGATCCTCCTATTCCTAGAATAATCACATTTTAGAAGAAAATCTTAGCATTGGTCTGCCTAAAGACATCAGGAGACATCTGATATTGCTTGACTCTTCTGATTTCATCTGGAATTTGTCGCAGATTTCTTTATACAAGGCCATATAGTAGAAAGTGTGATCACATGTACAGTATAAGGCCTATTCTTATGCTTCAGTATACCATCATTTAGGCCATACAAACAGATCTGCAACTGCAGAAGTTTAAGGCACAACACTCAGAGTAAGTAGTGACAGTTGTCTTACTCTATTAACCTAAATTTACTAGTATATTTGTCAGCACAAATACGCATCTTAGGATTTTTTATATGATTTCTGTGGATAGCTGCTAGTGAAACATTTATACATAAACCAAATTTAAAATAATTGTTGCACTGGAACTAGAAGTGCACTGGAACTCTATGCCAAAAATGAGTTAATGCACTAATTTTGTATAATAACTGTTTAGTAATATTCCTGAAACATTCTCTTCAACCCAGGTTTTACCTATTAGTGTTTGACAATTTGGAGTCAGAGGGCTACGCTCTTAGATCCCTCAGGAAGTAAACAGACTCTATATTCAGCCACAACACCATTGTTATAAACTCTTATAACGATTTACAAAGCTGCAAACAAGCAGTGAACACACACTTTTCTGTTGTGCTGACATGTGCAGTTTGGGAACGTCACAAATTCTGGAAGAATGGAATTACTCAATGGAAAAAAAGCATGTATGTCCTGGTACACTCTTACTCAATAGTAAAGGTTTTACTCACATTTTTGTTGTCAGCCAAGGTTAAGGACAATTTAAAATATTTAGTTAATCTATAATCTTTTTCTTATCACATGGGGTTCTGAAGGGCTAAGAACAACTCTTTTAACAGACCAGCTAAGCATTTTGTTCTTTAATGTTAACTGGAGCTAAGAGACTACAGACTTGGGCTTTTTTGATGGTTTTGTTTTCTTTTATTATTTTTAAAAACAACTTTATGATAGGTCCTGCATCCAACACACTGTATGTTGTATCACATATCAAAGTCGAGTACATACAATGCTGCACTGAAACTTCAGTTCAAACACTTAGAAGGACAAGTCACAAAAATCTACAAACAAAACCTAAAATGAGAAAAATGCTTTCAGTTCTTGCCATTCCACATTCCTTTCTTTTCACCCATTTCTCATTAGTCCTTTCCTCCTATTTTGTAACAGCACCCTTTCCTGTGATGCTCTGCTGCCAGATGCTCACCTCCCTTTTGCAACTGCTCCTAAAGCCTCAAACATGAAGCAGCAGGGTGATGCACAGGCTCAAAAGAAGAAGGATAAGAAGGCTGAAGGAAAAAGCAACATCATTCCCATGCGAAAGGAAACATGAGTATTTGAATTCAAAGGCCTTCTGGGCTAAAGGCTGTTTGTTGTTCATAAAGTAGACAGCAAAAGAAACAGTTTCTGCCATCTGTGAAAGAACATCTAATGTTAAATATATTTGCGAGCCAGGTCACAACACAAGGCTCAAAAGAGTTTATTTATGGGAGAATGGGTCCAACACCACACACTCTACACAACTTCTTTAATTTTCTCGATCCAATAATCCCCTGCCAAAGCCCTGTCACATGAGAGCTCGCCCCATGCTAGGGGAAGGAATTGTTTATTAACTTTCTCCTGCTTGTAGAGGTGAAGTATTCAAATAATGCTAAGCAAGGTACATGTCAAGAGAAGGCAGCACCACCCCCTTTCCCTTCACAGACTGAAAAGGTACCAAAACACTGGTGGGCTATGGATAAGCTTTTCCAAAGGAGTGTGAAAGTGCAGTCCTGTACGGCTGAATATCCCACCTCTCAACCAAAAGTCATTTCTCTGGTGACAACAACAGCAGACAGTACCCGGGCTCACACCCTGACTCTTTCAGTGCAAAGTCCAACATCTTTGGCCAAGTTAAGAAGGGGTTGAATCAAACCACTGAGCTCCTCACAGGAGCAGAAAGCCGCATCCATGCATTTCTCCTTACTGATTCTGCTGAAGGATTGGAAATCATTGACCAAAGGGCTGAGTAGCTGGTTGGAAGCAGTAATCTTTTAACACACCAAAGCTAGACTTGCAGAATTCCTGTATTAAAGCCATGAATATACATTAATTTTTTGTAAAGTCCTTTCACAAAGCATCTCTGAAACATTTAAGAACTGTTCCAGAAAATTCTGGAAAGCATCAGGGAGTGGGGGTTTGGGGCACAGAAGAATGAACTGATGGGTGAAGAAAAGCCACTGAACGAAAAGACAACATAAGAGGAGCAGATTTTTTGATGCATTTTAAGGACTTGGCACTTTCAACAAAGGTGAAAAGTCACCGGAACAAAATAAAAACCAATCACATGCTACAAGATGTAACTGGGAAGAAACAAACCTCTCAACTGGGGGAAGAACACACCAGTCATTTGGTTCAACAGAGTGCTGCAATCATCAGTGCCCTAACTGTTGGCAAAATAAAGATATTTTTATCCCTGCTTAATCAACAGATGTTAATTACAAGATTCACGCTCCAATGTTTATATATCATCCATTGGTCTCACTTTATTTTGGCTCAATTTACCTTTCAGGTCACGTTCTGTTTTCATTCCCTACACCAAAACAGTACTGGCCTAACATAAATCAGGACAAACCACTGGTACCCGTCTATTCACACAAATGGAAGAGAATTCTGGTCTGCATCTTGCTAAACTAAAAGAAACAAAACTGAGTATCACGAAGAGATGGAGAAAACCTGTCACAAAAAGTCAGAGTAAGAAAACTGAACCCATTCTGCTACAGCACAGAAAAATTATGAAGGTGGTGGCTAGATTCAAAGAGATATCCTAACCTTGTGTTGGATTTCTTACCATCTGACACTCCACAGCCAGAGGGAGACACCCGAGACCATCTGCAGTCAAACCTTCCACAGTGGAACAGACAGCATGTAACTGCTCCAGCCTTTACCCTGCTAAATTTCATGCATCCTACGTTACATACAGAGATGTTCACAAAATTACAAGCAGTTATGAAATGCTATAAAAACAACTTACATGCCGATATCATAAGTACTATACTCTCTTACTATTGTATTCTGATTTAAATGCTGAGCATTGTTGTTTAAGTTAGAAATTTCGTAAACATAGCTCGGCACCCTTCCATCCTGTGCCAAAAGACCTTTACTACAGCATGATTTTTTGGCTGGCACTGACAGATACATCCTAGTATTGTTCCACATCAGCACTAGAACTTGCAAGACAAGTATGTGCTATATAACAGACCACAAACACATAAAGATTCCAGCTACGTACATTAGAAGAAAAGAGCACATGAGTACAGTATGTATTGAACAGCATGCCCAGTTATGATGATTATCCAAATAATGCTGGAGCCTATTGAAAAAACACAGTGAGAATTTAGGGGTACAGAAAGTAATTATTTTACTCCCTTTAATCTCTACATTCTACACAGAGCCACCAAAGAAAAAGATATAAAAAGGAGTAGGCTGCTGTTGGTTGAAAGCTGCTGCTATCATTTAAAGGGAGAAACAGAGCGCTTAAATATCAACCAAACATTAACACTCTTTTCCTGAATAAAACATAAACCTGGCGAACCCATAAGGCAGAGTCATTTCAAAGTCTCACTTTCTTAAAACACTAAAAGAAATCAAGCATCTCCTCAATGTTTTGACCAAAAGCCTGAAGAAAAAGAGAGACACATTTCCAAAGAGCGGAGGGAGATAAGGACACCGGGGCTTTAATTTGTCTCTTTTTGTTACTGTTTATAACAGTACAATGTATTTTTTTCTCTGTTTGTTTGAATGTAACTACTTAAAAGCACACCAGAAGAAAGAGGAGGAGCTGCCAGCTCCCTTTGTTCTGAAACACTAGAGCCACAAGCACTGCCGTCAGCTCCTCCTGTGCCAGACACGCTGCCGGTGTCCCACACAAATACCTCTACGTTTTTCCATTTGGATTTGGAGGAAAATATTTTTGTTCCTTATCTGAGTTAGCCCAGCCAACACCACTGCATTAGTTGCTAAGGCGGTGGCCAGCCCTCACAGCACCACATTCCCATCGCTCCCTGAAAGGAGCATCTAAGACCAGGACTGACTCCAGTGCCCAAACTAAACCTCCCGCACAGAGGACAACGTTGCTTCCTAAAGCTCTCCTAGACCTCTTCTGCATGGCAAGAGAATTAACTCTTTGCAACAGCCCTTTGCATTACTGTTAATATTCTTCTACAGCAAAATGCAGATTTCAACCTCACTTTTATGGCACCACAATGACTCTTGAAGAACTGGAATTACATCACCATTCCTCATCCCTAACTACAAATCTCATTAACACTACAACATATGCTCCAAGAATCACAGACTTCTAGAGGCTTTATTTAACAGAGGTTAAAATCACTCTGGTCTCATTCAACAGCATTCTCCTCAAAAAGCTAAGAGATTAACAAATACTAAGATTTAACTCCCAAGCTCATCTTCAAGCTATGTTACTGCTTTAAGGACTAAAATTAGACTTCTCAATCTATTTTCTTCACAGGGCTACAAAGAGGATGAAGGGTCTGGAGCACCTCTCTTACAAGGAGAGGCTGAGGGACTTGGGTCTTTTTAGTCTGGAGAAGAGAAGGCTGAGGGAGGATCTGATCAATGCTTAGAAATACTTCAAGGGAGGGTGTCAAGAGGAGGGGGCTGGTNNGGGACAGGACAAGAGGAAATGGGCACAAACTTGACTAGAAGTTCCACCTAAACATGAGGAGGAACTTCTTTGCTGTGAGGGTGGCAGAGCCCTGGCAGAGGCTGCCCAGGGAGGTGGTGGAGTCTTCTTCTCTGGAAACATTCAAAACCCGCCTGGACATGTTCCTGTGGGACCTGCTCTGGGTGGCCCTGCTTTGGCAGGGGGTTGGACGAGATGATCTCCAGAGGTCCCTTCCAACCCCATGTGATTCTGTGATTCGCAGCAGGCCAAGATCAGACAAGCTACACACTGCCATGAAACAGGCAAGGACAAGCCAAGGGAGAGTTGGCCTCTCCTCTTTTCTTCCCAGCATCAAATCTCACTTGCAAGAGCTAATGAAGTAGCTCCAGAGGAACACAGGACTTAAAACAGTTTGTCCACAAGCTGCAAAACAGACCTGTGTGATGTCTTGTACAAAACATGCCATCTCAACACTTACAAAAGTGACTCCGTGCTTCTCTTCTGTGTTCTCTCTAGCAGGGTGAACAATGAATCTAATAAAATCTGTGACACCGAGAACATGAACAGGATTTAGTTATTACCCGAGTAAGGTGGATAAACAGGATTTACTTATCAACTTAGCAGATGCAAGCCGTGTAGCAGATTCTTAAGAGCAGTAACAAGTTCAAACTCCCAAAAAACAAACAAACTTTTTACCACTCGTTTTTATCTAATAAATATATTTTAACAATTATCAAAACGGGGGGGAGGGGGGGGGAAGGGCACGATAAGGCTAACAAAGTTATTCATTCCCTTCCAAAACCAGAATGGAAATCAAATTCAAAGACTAAAAGTCTGTTCCTGGAATCCTGTTTTAACAATGTCACATTACCCTTGGCAACTCATGAGTTTCTGAAAGCTTAGCAAATTAACATATGGGGATTAAAAATCAACCCTTTACTGACTTGTCACGTAGCTCTTTTCATTTTTCCTTCCCCAGCATAATACAGTGTAAGCATATTTAATCTATCCACACCTTTAAAATAAATAAGAAAATCCACAACGCCTCTCCATTTCAGTTTAATTCAGCTATTGACACAGCACTGCCTATAAACACTACAGGGAGGGTGTCAGTTTGTGCCCATTTCCTCTTGTCCTATCCCTGGGCATCCATGAAAAAAGACCTGCCCCATCTTTTTGACACCCACCCTTTAAGTATTTATAAGCATTGCCATTCACTGCAGAAAAACATTCCTGCAACTCTGGCATCAGATCTGTACCCTAAAGGCTCTGCTGAAGGGTCAGGCAACTGTGTGGAGTACCACCAAGACAATTTGCCTTCAAAGGAATCATAACCATCTTCCTGATCCTTTCAACCTCCATGTCTCTGACAGCAAAACAAAACAGATTGAAAGAAGTAGTGTGTTAGAAAGCAAGAACTAAGAAAAAAAAAACTTACAGTGCAGAAATCTATGAGAGCATTCCACCAAATTCACATGGTGCCCAAAGATAAAAACTAGCAGTTCAGGATTTGACGCAAAGGTTTCCCTATATCGTGCTGCACCACATGGTAGCAAGATGGACACCAATATTACATTACCTGTAGCCAAAAGAACACTCTGCATCAATCCAGAGCCAGTAGTTTGAATACATAATACCAAATTGGTTGTACCATCAAGCTTTGACTGTTAAAACCTTCTACAATACTCTGGGCTCTGTAAGTAGCACAGAACAGGGGACCATCTTCTCAAAGTGACTGAATTAGAAAACACGAGATGAAAACATTCCTTTTCAGAAATCAGGATTCTATTACTATTAATGTAAAGATGTGTGAATTCAGAGGGCAAGATTATACCTCAAGCAGTGAATTTTCTAGCATAAATTTAAAACTGACTTGTCTTTTACAAGACAACTCTGATCATTAAAAGGAACATAAGTTTCCAGATGTTGTATTCTTCGATTCAAATTTTTGTCAAACACCACAAATTTGAAGACCCTCTTGCATTTTTCATGGTTTCTTTACTTGTGTTTATTCTGGAAGATGACTATGCCCCTGTTTGACAAAACATCTATATCCTAAATTAAGTTACTGATGTCTCAAGGAAAATTTGCAAACAGAGGTGTTTACCAGCAAGGAAAGACTATACTGTTTACAGATGGAAAATTGTGCTAGATAACTGAAAATATTCTCCTCAAGTGGGAAATTCTGTAGAAGAAATAAAGTAGTTACAGGGAAAGACAACCTGTTTATTTTACAGATATTTATCCAGCATCAGCATTCTGAATGTTTAATTCCAGAGTATTGCTTTCTTCCCCAGACTTATTTCCCCCACAGTAACTATGTTTACATAAACCAGAATATATTGCATTGAAATATTTTTTTGATTCCAAAAGAAAAGGTCAATTCAGTGTTGGGTATGAGCCTAATTTTGCCATTATATTCTCCAACTTACAAGAGTTTTGTGGATGAGGGGCAACTTCACATAATCAAATCTACACTCTGAATACGGACAATTAAGCATTAACCCCTCACAGCTCATCTTAAATGAAATATTATTTGAATCCAGAGCACTTTTCAAAATCCAAATAACTAACAGGACACGTCTACCTAATTTCTTCAGTTATCAAAATTCATTCATGGCAGTCAAGTAAAGTTGTTATATCAATAAAGTAGAAGGACCTGACCAGGGCACAGAGATTTTCTCCTTTCATGAAACCAGAGTGACTTCCTTATTTGAAGTTTATTGTCTTAGAAAGCACACATGCAAGTGAAACTTCATGTGGTTGAGAAAGTTGGAGGAGGAGCACAGCTCAGCCTGGGATGGGAATGTCACAGCAAACATGCCAGCTAGCATGAATCTTTTTTCCTCCACAGTAACAAGCAATGACGGGAGAAGAAAAAAGAAATTAAAAAATAAAAATCTTTCCTCAGAGTTTCTGGATAAATTAATACTGAATAGGATTTCACGCAATAAAGGCCTTTTTCCAGAGAGAGCTCTCTGCCTGCTTAGTTCCAGGCATCTGCAAACAATGTAAGTGTTAGTGCTTTTCCACAAGAAGTCAGAAAACGACTCCATAATGAGAAATGGGCAGCCAAAACACAAGGAGAGCTGGCACTCACCTGCCTAGTGAATGACTAGAGCAAGTATTTTTATTATTTTTAAAAGCACGTGCTGTTCAACTGATGGGTTGTAATAATTTATGAAGCTGTATATCAGGTCTGCAGAAATGTCAACTTTAAACATGAAAACCTTTGCAAAAGAAATAAAAACACAAAAAAACTCAAAAAACAACTACATCATTCACAATGTTTTCTCTCTTCAAAATGGCAGATATCTCAAAATGTTATCGCTTGTATGGAATTACAACCTGTTTGAACCCTTGCATATGTAGACAAAAACCCACAGGCAGATCAAACTTGGAAGATACTGCGATTTCTCCACAACAAAACACGTCCAAACATGCACTCAGCACACTCACAATTAGAGTGTTATATGAAATGGCTACCAAATACTATGTCATCAGTAAGACCAGAAAAGGTTCAGAAAATTAAGTTACATTTTCACCAGTTTCTCTGCTCATGAGTCATGAAAACTAAGCAAAATTCTTTCAGTAGGCTGAGAAAGACCTTAGATAATACAGCTTTAGTTTCCCAGGTGCAATAGGATTCAAGTGGGAGAGTGCAGAGGAAAACACAATGAGGAATCAGTCAAATGAGCAGCTGAGATCTGTAATTCAACAAGTCACAGCCAAGTGCCAAACATTTGGGCTATTTATTTACTTATTCGTTTATTAAAAGGTGAGAGCATGAATGCATTTTGCAAAATAGTTGACAAGTTAGTGCATTTCTACACTAAATATTAAAAAAAATTAAAATCCAAATTCAAAATGCAGAGGTTAGGAATTCTGGCAAGATTTGCGTCAAACTCCTTTTATTGAGGTACCGACATTTTTGTCCACTGTAGGCAAGTGGGAGTGAAGCTTCAGCATCAAGAAGGATGGGATGACCACAACAGGTCCCCTAAGAGGGAAGAGATCAAGAATAACTTTGCTGTAGTTAGTCACAGAAGTGCCATGAATTCAAGTTTTGACAGGGAAAAAGCTGGCAGCAGCCTCTACTTACGTCATGTACAGTTTCTGGAAAAAGCACGGGACAGCATTGCAGTGGGTAGCTAAACTAGATGCCCAAATCAAAAAAAGGTTTTACTACACACTTCTCCAAAACTGTCAAATGGGAATTTTACATGTAAAGCAACACAACAGTTGTGTGTCAAAAGGAAATTTTTCTAATAGTCTCACATGAGCTTTTTCTGGTTAAACCATATTGAAACTGAAGCTTCTAATTAGGTCAGACCAAAACCATATACATACACCACAGAAAATTTCAACATCTGTATACTGAATTCCTTTAAATAAATAGAAACAGCAGAAAGCACCGAAATACATGAAATGTAAAAGCAAATGATGAGCTTCCCACTTCCATTTCTCTGCTCTCAGTGTTGCTCTTTTAAAGTTGTCACTGGAGGAAGTCCTGATGCTCCAGCATTGTTTCACCTACCAGGTTCTCCAATTAGTGCAGCTTATTTGCCTGGACAGAGGAATACAGTTTTTGCTCCTGCCACCATTAATCACCAACAGAGCTTGCCAGGAAAAATTTATTTAAATATTCAACTATGTCATAGGGTATATGCCAAAAGAGAAACTTCACCTATCTCTGCTCTGCACAGCTGTGTGATATTTGAACTCTACGCACAAAGAAATACCATAATTCTTCTGTCAGTTGCAGATTAGAAATTTTACAAGAGGCCAGTGAATCAATTGTAGGATTTTACTATGCATGTAAAAGAGAAACACAGTCAAAGTTACTAACTCCAATTGGGAAAAAACCTTTGACCTTAAAGTTACTGGCACACAAGCATGTGAAAGCCTCGCTGGTCTAAGATTTCTCCAAAATTAGTTTCCAAACTGGGTATCAGCAGCAACTGCTCCCTAGATCAAAGATCACCAAAAGCTCAAAAAAACCAAAGCAACTGAGCAAAAGCAATTTAAGATAGCCAAAAGTAAACACCATATCCTCACAAGAGGCACAAGAGAAACATCTTGCAATCCTACACAGCGATACCAAAGTAACTTATAAGCAGGAAACCAAGCTGCCTATATAGTCTTCTTATGCAACTTTCGGTTTTCATTCTGTTTTCAAATGAAAGAAAGACTTCGTGTATACAACGCAGTAAGAATCATTTTAAAATTGCTTATGTCCTTTACACTCTGACACAAAAATTAGCTGAAATTTTCTGTCTCAGTTTTAGAGAAAAGTCAAGCTGGGTTTGTTTTTAGATGAGGGTAAGGTTTAATTTAAGAGTGAAAGTACTAGCCTATGTAACGTAGCTGTTTCAGAGCATTACTATGTACTCTGCATTTCTGACGTTTATTGTTCTCACAAGAGAGAAGATAATCGTAGAATTGTCTAGGTTGGAAGGGACCTTTAAGATCATCTAGTCCAACCATCAATTTAACTGATAAAAAACCATCACTAAGCCATGTCTCTAAGCATTATGTCAACCTGTCTTTTGAAAACCTCCGGGAATGGTGCTTCAACCCCTTCCCAGGGCAGCCCATTCCAAGGCTTGATAAACCTTTCTGTGTAAACATTTTTCCAAATTCCAACCTGAACCTCCCAATGCAACTTGAGGCTGTTTCCTCTTGTCCTATTACCTGTGACTTGGGAGACCAATCCCCACCTCTCTACACCCTCCTTTCAGGAAGTTGGAGAGAGTAAGAAGGTCTCCCTCAGCCTCCTTTTCTCCAGGATGAACACCCCCAGCCTCTCCTCATAAGGTTTGTGCTCCAGACCCCTCACCAGCTCCATTGCCCTTCTCTGGATCTGCTCCAGCACCTCAATGTCTTTTTTGTCCAAGACTGGACATAGCACTCAAGCCTCACCAGTGTCCAGTACAGAGGGACCATCACCTCCTGAGTCCTACTCGCCACACTGCTCCTGATATAGGCCAGGATGCTGGTGGCCTTCTTGGCCACCTGGGCACACTGCTGGCTCATGTTCAGCTGACAGTCAAACAACACCCCCAGATCCTTTTCTGCTGGGCAGCTCCAGTCACTCTTCCTCAAGCCTGTAATGCTGCAAGGGGTTGGTGTGACCCAAGGACTTGGCCTTGTTGAACTTCAACCGCAATAATGCGGCTTCTTGAGTAGGTTGAGCAATACTGCAAAAATATGCATAAGCTCCCTTAGAAACTGCTATGTATTTCCTGCACTGGAAGTGACTGTTCTCACCACTGTGATGATATGAGGAACACTTTACATAACAGAGTAGGAGTACAGAAGTTCAGGACTTGGGTTCAGTACTGTTTGAATTTCACTGATGGAAGCTGAGGAAAGCAGAAGGGAAGAGTGAACCAGCATCTCCAAAAAAAAAAAACTGTGTTATAAAATGTTCCCATCTATGAAGTTTCTATTCCCATTTCTGGGATTGAGGCATTACTAAGCTTCAGAGAGTTCATTTATAAAACAGGAAGCATTGATTTTTGTTTTGCCTCTCTGCCCTGGACCCACCACCACCAACATATGTCCCTGTACATATGTACTGTCCCTGCTTACCATCAGTCACAGGATCCACAGCTCTGTCTTGCTAGCCCAGACATATTTAGCATACCCAGAGCTTTAACTTGCATGTGTCAGAGCGAGTGAGATGTGGACAACGGGGGAATAGAGGACTAGAGCCAACTCATGACTGACCACAAATGCTGTCAAGTTAAAAATCTAAGCATAAGTTCCCTTCTCTAAAACAAGACAAAATGGAAAAAAAACCCACACCAATTTACCACCCTAATAGTTCAAATAAGGAGTTGTTTGGACAGTGACAACCTATGCTATGAGTACAATACTCACAGAAGAGCCCCAAATTTCAAGGATTTTGCCTGAAATTGCATAATTTATCACCCTGTATTTATATCGTACTAATCTGAAGGAATGCCCTTGCCTTCACCAATTAACTTACTATATCTGTACAACACAGGGAGTTATGCACAGCACACACACCTACATGCACAGAATTGTTCTACAGAGAAACAAATATATCACTTAAAATCAGCTTAAAAGAAAAAAGAAGGTATGCCACACCTTCTATGATACTTGCAATAGGATCATGCAAAAGCACTACCAACAAATCTATCAGGAGAAATGCTATTTAGAAAGCAAATCAAAAGCACAAAACACTTGAATTATTCTCAATAGACAGAAAACAGGCCTCAGGTTTGAAAACTGTAAAAAGTTCTTAAACCCAAACCAGCACTTAGGATAAGCAAGAGACTTCCAGGACCTAAAGGGGCTTACAGGAAAAATGGGGAGGGACTCTTTATCGAGGAGTCTAATGATAGAACAAGGGGGAACGGTTTTAAACCAAAAGAGGGGAGATTTATTAAATATTAGGAAGAAATTCTTACTATGACGGTGGTGAGGCACTGGAAAAGGTTGCCCAGAGAAGCTGTGGCTGCCCCATCCCTGGAGGAGGTGGGAGGTGTCCCTGCCCAGGGCAGGGGGGTTGGAATTTGATGATATTTAAGGCCCCTTCCAACTCTAACCATTCTATGATTCAAGTGCAACATTTATTTTGTTGTATAATACTTTGCAGCATTATGCTTCTAAAGCATTTAGTGCAGCAGCACTTTGTGAGGTTTGGGGATGAAAACCAGAAGAATTTACAATTCCTCCTCTCAGACATCTTAGGAAAATTCACAAAGTCTATTATCCAACTGGGCTCTGACAGCACCGGGGATAAAGGACCTGACTGCAGGCTGACCACTGAATATTCATCAGTGACATATGTTAATTATTCAACTTGAGACTGTAGGATAAACACTGCATATCCATCAGTCTGCACTCCAGCTGTACTGACTTTATAGCTCAAGCTTTACCACTCACTGGTACAAACTGTCCTGGCTGCTCACAACACTTTAAATGTGCATGCCTTTTAAATCAGATTATTTATTCATACGTCAAGCTTAGAATCAAGCAGAAAACATCCAACCAAGGATGGAAGAAAGGAAAGTAATTACCTAACAATCCCTGATACCAAACAAAACAAAACTTTGAGAAAAGGAACCAAATGTGAAATATTTTGACAACTGTGGGATACAGCTGCTTGGGAAGGTCTAAATTTGGGCAGACTGATAGGAAAGACTATGTAGTTGCTCTTTGTTGGTCCCACCCTCTGTACCCCCAGCATCACCAAGAAAATAGAAAATGTTACCAGTCAAAGTCATCATTCAACTTTCGCAACTGCCATGTGGTTCACCTCAGCTTATGCATTTTAGAGTACAAAATCAACACAAAAGCAATTTGTTTGGCAGAGATTTCAGTGAAAGGGGCTCTTCCGTAAACTGTCTTTTTTTTTCAAACTGTAAAAATAATAACCAGATTAAAACAATTACTTTCTTTGTGGATCTAAAGAGATGGTGCTTAAATACTCTCCAGTCTCTGGTTTGAGGCAAATCAAGGGACTTTCAGTCTCAAGTGACCAACCTATGTCTTTTGAAACAGACATGCAGGTGACAAGACTGATACACAGAAACTACTGATCTCTGCAAAGAAAAAAAAAAAAACCAAATATAGGCTGTTAAGGAAAAATACACACTTAAGTATTTTTTTTAAAACCTTTAAACCTTTTTGAAAATGAAGTTACTTTGAGTCACAGATTCTCAAGACTCTAGAGAAAAAAGGATTAGCAGAGTAAATTGACCATCTACCAGGAACCTCCAATCCAGAGCTCTCAGTATAACAGCAGCAGGATCACGAGGGTCCCTGTGAAAGAGAGAGGTGCAGCAGAAACCCCCAAACTATCAAAGCCACATTTAAGACAAACTTCAGGGGCTTGAATGACAATACCCAAGCTGGACACTCTGGTTATTACATGCTTCCATAAAATTTCCAGCCATTCTATTTTAGGGAGATGGATTTTATTTCTCTATTTTTAGTACTTTATTTCAAGAAGGAAAAAATTAGATGGGAGGAACATTATTTTAAAATAAACTAGAAATTAGCCTGGATGGTGGAAGAAATCCCTTTCTCCTTTTTTAAAGCACAAGTAACAAAAATGGTCATAGTCGCAGAGCAGATTTATAATCCTGAAAGCATTTAGAAGTACACAATAGAGACTGATTAATGTTGCTACAGAGTTACTTACAAATATTAAAAAGAACCTCATCATGATGATGGGGGGCACTACTTTTTTTTTTAGTCCTCTTTCTTCTCTTTGGCTTTTTCTTTTCAGTTAAAAAACAAAAACCCAAAAAACCTCAAACCGTGTCTTTCCTAATGCAATGCCCGTTGATTTCTCTTAAGTTTTATATTACATTGATTCCAGCTGCAAAACCAAAGCCTCTAAGAAATATTTATCAAAGTTCCTTATCAAAACACACAAATTACCTATGAGATAAGAGTCATTTGAGCAGTGAAGAACGCTCTAAAATTAACCCCATATTTCAACAGAGACAGGAATGGCAGAGTTCTTAGACAATGTAAGATACATATTTCCCTAAATTAGACCTTTCAATCTCTCTCCCTCAGTAGTCTGTTCCTTCACACACTCAAGGGAAAAAGAAAAACAACTCAGGCTAACATGAAAGTGGCATAGACTTTCCATACATTCAAAGTCATAAACTGAAAGCAAGAGAGCAAAAGAGAGACTGACTGCCAGCACAGTAATTACTCAGCTAAGTCAAGTCATAGGACAGCACAGGTCTTTGCTACAATGCAGAGTTTCCTCTCCCCCCACCCCCAGTGGTGCCCAGTGATGGACAAGAGGAAATGGGATCAAACTCGAATAGAAGTTCCACCTAAACATGAAGAGGAACTTCTTTCCTGTGAGGGTGGCAGAGCCTTGGAAGAGGCTGCCCAGGGAGGTGGAGAGGGTCTCCATCTCTGGAGACATTCAAAACCTGCCTGGACATGTTCCTGTGGGACCTGCTTTGGCAGGGAGGTTGAACTAGATGAACTCCAGAGGTCCCTTCCAACCCCATGGGATTCTGTCATTCTGTGAAGGAAAGCATTATGAGAACTACTTGAACAGTTTCTGTAGGTAGAGAAACAGCAATGCTAACAGCAGGCATAAAAGTCTTCCCTCAGGTTTTGGTCTCCTGTCTCACCATAGCCATGCCCAATCTTGCTTAGCAGGCAACAAATATCAAGGTGATCATCTGGGACACAGAGTACAAACTAAAGATTTAATCTCATCCCACCTTTCCAAGTATAATTATAATCTAAACACCTTCAATTTAAATGCACGCACATAAAGAATGGCATGTGTTATATGTACAGCTACATAGACAGCTGTTGTGTCTATGTGCTTGGACATCCTCCTATGCTTTCTACATTAATAAACAAAACCAAAATGAAACAACAACAACAACAAAATAATCCAGCAAGAAACTCTGCAATTGCTTCACAGCTGGTCTCTTTAATGCAAGATAATCACCTATTAGCATATTTGAAAAGTCTGTTCTTTCCCCTGAAGAACCACCATGAATGAATGAAGTATCCTTGATCCAGCCAACTCAAGGCAGCCTCCGCTCTTCAACTGACAAAGCCTGTGCTCAAAATTCTGATAGTATTTCTAAGAGGCAGTTTCAGATGGCTTTCAACTGGAAAAATCTGTGAAGATCAATTTTTTAAGCTTTTGAACAGTTTACTTCGGGTGTCTGGAGCATCACCTTTATGAGAAAACTTCCAGGCACTTGGAACACCAGCTGTACATTGCTCTTACAGAACAGTAACGTGGTTGCTCTGGCAGCTCAAGTTCAGTCCTGCTACAACAGCACACTCAAAAGCTACTCAACATGCAAGTATTTAAAAAACAAACAAAACTAGTAGAATATTAGTGACGTAGGTGTCTTGCGGCAAGCTTTTGAAAAGCTGGCAGTATTTTTCTGACAAAAGAAAAGAGTCTATCACAAGACAAATCAAGTACACTTTGGTCAAATCTGATTTGACAAAAGGCAATACAGCCCAAAGGAAATGAGTCAGGAATCCCAGTTTTGCGTCTCTCTTGTGCTGCACTGCTGCTTTGCAGTTGTAAGACTATGCCATCAATAAAATGTCCATAAAATAAACCATAAAGGTCAATAAAAAATCTCTACAAAAAAGGAGCTAGCCTGATTAAATCTACCATGTATGGAAATAAGGAAGCAAAATGCTGGAAACCCTGAAGTGTTCAGTGAATGCGTTTGCCAACGGCAGGTGAAAAGACATTGTTTGATTTCTGTAGGAAGCAGGAGATTCCAGCCTAGTCCTAATAACGTAAATCAGAAGAGTTTCTAACAAACTGAGAACCATAAACCGCTGGCAGATCACAAAGACAGAAGTGGTCCACAGCTGGTCCTCAGAACCACAGTGAACAATCTAGTGCACTCCACAGGTTCTAGCAACTATCCTACTCCTAGTACACATCTAGTGCAGCATATATAGGTTAGGATGAATGAATGAGATGTATCCCAAAATCAAGCATGCTTAGGTCCCCCTGAAAAGTAAAATTTACACTAAGAATTGAAGACGAGGTGGCAGTTCGTCTTAGCTTCTTGCTTTTTAGCTTCTTGCTTTTTCTTCTGTTCCCCATAAACAAAAGCTCTTTATGAATGTTGCAGAAAGCTGCAACACGCGTGAAAGATCCCATGGCCAACTAACACATTTGCTTTAAAGTTCCTTGTAATCTAATTTGCTAGTCCCAGTTGGCACCAAAAAGTAATTCCTACTCTAAAAGTTCCCTCGTGCAATTTCTTCCTCCATTTACTAATGTTTCTTCTCATGTCCAGATTTCATAGTAAATTATTGCTGAAGCAGAAGAAAAGAACACACATTTTAACACATCATTATTTCCAAATATTCCAAAGGAAATGGGATTCTTAAACAGCATTAAGCTCTATATTCATTAGTCAAAATCAGATTACCATTTTCTACTCCACCCATTTAAACTGGCACATTTCTGTGACTTACAAGATGCAGTACACATAGACAATTTACAAATGCAACTCAATGAACAGCAGTCCTTCAAGGTCCTAGGCTGTTCCAACCCATTCCATTGGTGTTCTCAGGTATGACCAGTACAGGACAGTATCAAGAATTAGAGACCATGGCACTCTGCCTGTTTCACAGACCGTCTACGTACAACACCTCTGCTTTTCTCAGACACTTTCCTGGGGAAAGTTTGCAGGCATTCAAAAGAGAACGGGAGAGCAGTCGGACATATAGCAGACTGTATGCTTCCCCTGTAGACTTCCAGACTACAGGGAGGGAGACAAGAGGCAGATGAAGGGCTCAGTGGGGCTCAGCTGCACAGGCTAGACCACCAACACAGCCACAGTAGGTTTGTACTTGCTCTTAATAATATCACGATAGTTTAGACTTACCTGTATTTTTTGGAGAAGTACAATATTATGGCAGTATTGTTTATCACTGTCCTGCACAAGATGAAGGCCACGCTGGCACAAAAATCTCAGGCAGGATCAGTCAGAAGCTACATAACAAAGAACATTAAGCCTTTAATGTTGATTACCTTCAACAATTAAGGCTGCTTTACTTTTACAGTGGCACTTTCAGTCGGGATCCACCCTGCTGATAAAGCTTTAGAGCCATATGCCTACCCTACTTTTGTGGTTCTCCAGCTGCAGCACACTGCACCTCTAGCAACCTGCAAATCCTGCTTGATGTGATTCCTTGCAACTCCATAAAATTGTAAGCTCCCCTACCTTTCTTTCCAAAAGACTACGGTCCATGAAAAATTTTGAGGAACAGACGAAACAGATGTGGGGTGGGTTTGGAGTAATTGCATGTGGTACCAAATCCATGGGGGAAAAAATGAAGTATGCACAGACTGGTAACTGCCACTTCATTTAACCTTATGACAGAGGTGTTTTCTCATGCTATTTCAAGAGCAGGACTGTCCCACTGAGAAACGCAACAACCACAGTTCTACAAGGACTCACTGACTCCTATTTACCTTTGCTCTTATTTGCCTTGACTGACAGCAAGATGAGAAAATACACTCGACTGCTGGAGAACAGCTATCAAAGATCTTTGCTAGTCAGTAACACCAGAATTACAACTCCAGCTCTCCAGAAGAAAGAGGTCTACTGAGAAAAACGACTGGAAATTGTTCTGTTGGTTTTTTTCCAAATTCATTCCACCAAAGTCAGGTTATTTGCCGCTATCCCAGAAATAATTAGTAAGATGCCTAGCTAAGACTCATCTTTGTATGAATCTTCTCACATGTCTACAAGCATTGTTCTGTTACCAACAAGGACAGAGTCAGGATCAGAGCCTTTCACTGAACAGAAAAATAGCCCTGTCTGTTTTGACTACCCAACAAAATTTCAAGATTAAAACAAGGAAAATAGGGAAGAATTAAAAAAATTAAGACTGGGCATAGGCTAAAATTTGCAGAGAATCTGCCTGACCCAACATTATCATAGAATAATAGACTGGCTAGAGTTGAAAGGGACTTTAAAGATCACCTAGTTCCAACACCCCTGCCCTAGGCAGGGGCACCTCCCCCTAGACTGGGTTGCTCCAAGCCCCATCCAGCCTGGTCCTGAACACTTCCAGGGATGGAGCATCAACAGCTTCTCTGGGCAACCTGTTCCAGTGTCTCACCACCCTCACAGGAAAGAATTTCTTCCTAATATCTAATCTAAATCTCCCCTCTCTCAATTTAATAACATTATCTGTTGCCCTTTTGCTATGCTCTCCTATAAAACCATCTCCATTTTTCCCCGTAGGCCCTCTTGAGGTACTGCAAGGTTCCTAAAAGGTCTCCTTGCAGCCTTCTCTTCTCCAGGCTGAACAACACCTTCTCACAGCAAAGGTGTTCCAGCCCTCAGATCATCTCCGTGGCCTCCCTGGACTTGCTCCAACAGGTCCATGTCCTTCTTACGTTGGGGTCCCCATAGCTGGATGGAGCACTCCAGGTGGGGTCTCACCAGAGCAGAGTGGAGGGGCAGAATCATTGTATAAACATGCTTAAAGCAGACCTTTATGACCCAAACTGAAATAATTAATGCATAGTTCAAAAGACTGGAATGAGATTATTGTAGAAAATGTAGTAATCTAACTTCACAATTCTATAATCCCTTTCTTTGATGGTGCACTCCAGAGTATCAGGATGAGTTACACTTTATGTCACTACCACAGCATTATAGTTCAGTCACAAACACAGAGCCCAACAAAGTGCTTGCAGGCTAAAGAACTGAAACTTGTTGGGTTTTTTTTTTTTCTTTTCTTTTCATGACATTGGAAGACTTCACCTAACCATGATCCAAACATGAGGAGAATTACTCACATAAGGCATTTGGAGAGATACTGCACACAAGTGCTGCACTGAACTACACTTGGACCACAAAACATGAAAGACCATGTAGCCCCCCGCTTTCTTCCACCAATTAATTCAGACAAAAGCAGGCTAGAAGCTCAGAAGAGGGGCACACAGAAGTACAGCCATCTCTCTTGCTTCCACATTATGAAGTAGCATGAAATACATCTCCCCTCACACAGCCAGTTTCCACTTCAAAACTGAACGCTGATGACCTGTACTTTCATTAATTGCTGTCTTCTTGATCCTGGAGCATTTGACACATCCAAAAGCCAGAACAAAGTTCAAACCAGGATGATAACCTCTGCACATGTGACTGCTGAGTATTTAAACAGGGGAAAGGTCCCCACACACAGACACAAAGCCTCAGCAGAATAAAACGTCGCCCCGGTTCACCAAGTATTTCCAAAAGTAGATCAGGGAAAGCATGACGGTGTATTTAGTGCAAACAAAAAAGCAGTCTGAAACACAGAATTCGATACTCAAAAGGTATAACTGGCAGAAATACATGCAGAAAAGTTGTTATTTGGTCCACGCCCCAAACCAGTATTTCATAAGGCATCTCAAAGTCTTTGTATCCATTGCTCCTGTCCCCAGCAGGAATGTTAGGAGACAAAGTCTGCAAATAGTTTTGAAAAACAAGAACAAGAATTTTTTCTTGTTCAACACCAGCAAAACCGAGACACTCCTTCGTGACATAAACCATAACACCAACAGGATTTCTTTTATAAGAAAGGTGGTTTGTTAGAAACAGTGAGTTGTTAATTCAAGCAAAATAGCACGTTGAAGGGACATACCTGAAATCCCTGATCAATGAGCAGCATTACCCTTGTTTCTGCTACTTCCCCCATCTGCAAATGTAACTCTACAACTAAACATGGGACCAAGATGCGAAGAGACATCCCTGTACAAATCCTACACCCATGGGACAAGGGCCACCAAGGGCATGTAGAAACACATAGAGGAAGCGACCCACTGGGCACAGCCTTTTGAAAACCACAAGAGTTCACTGATGCGGCAGTATTGCAAAGAAAACTGGATTCAAACACCAAGCAAGCCTAACCTGTTGTTGGTTAAAGATATGTCATGAACCCACAGCACGACAAACACAAAGGACGACTCTGATGACATCAGTTATAGCACTGTAGCAGCTGGCAAAGGCTGTGCACATCGAGTGTCCTGCTCACACACCGCATGCCTGAGAGTCCCTCGGCTGGCAGCAGCCCTGCCACAGCAGTGATCCCTAACTTCTTCCCAAATCCAAAGGGTATCTGCATGTTGCAAGGGTCTCTCAACATCCTCCTAGCTGCAAATACCTGCCTAGCTTCCATACACACATCACAGTTTGAGCATCCCAAGCCCAGAACAGCTGTGGGTCAGGCACAGGGATTTTGAAGGAGCAGGAAGCAATGATTTCTCGCTAGCAAGATGGCCTGAGAAAATTTAAATAAAAAAATAATAAAAAAAAATGAATGTACTGCATTTCCAGCAGTACTCAAGTGCCTTGGCATAAACCGTAATTAGAAGTAGAAATAAGTATATTGAATTAGGAAAGCTGGCTTCATGCGCAAAGCCAAAGAACAAGACTCAAGAGACTTAGTTTTATGTTCCAGACCATGAATAGACTTTGACACAGACACTGACTCGCACTGTGCACCGGCTATTTGCCAGGAAGGCACCTTAGCCTCTACAGTATCAGCAGTTAAAATCTATTACTGAACTATATACCCAGCTGTTCCCTGTGCTAAGCCTTGCTCTCACCACTTCTGTTACAGGTGCACTGGTAACAAAACAATGCACAGCCATTTCACTAAAGTATACCTATCAATTTTAAATACCTGGTTTTTAAAACAGTGGGTAGAACTCACATAGTTTATATGTTAAAAAAAATTATTCAGGGGAACAAAAAAAAGATACACAAAACTACAATTGAAAAAGACATCTATATTGTTAAAAAAAATAAAATAGCACTTTCAGAATTGAGGGGTCTATCTTTTCAGGCAAATCAGTCTACAGGTGCTGGCATAATTCCAACGCAACCTGGAGGCATAACTATAACTAATATTTAATCAGATCTTCCACTATAAGAAATAGATAGCCACTATAAATCCTAACCTTGATGATTCAATAGAGCAAGGTTAAAGACGTAGTAGCTTCAACTGCATATTAAAAAAAAAATAGTATCCTCATCAATACTCTTAATTTATCTTAAATGTTGAATAACCCAAACTTAACATAACCTTACATTAAGGCAGATGTCTTCATGTATATATTGTAACATGGCTATATTTCACAATAACTTTGCTTAAAAGTGCTTTTTAACAGTACAACGGAACAAAGATGGGTGATGCTGCAACTCCACACTCACTTCTACATAACGTTAGACAAATGCACTAAGCTGTAATTTACAGCGAAGGTCTACTGTGTGGTAACTGCCAACAGTCTGGGGGTTTACTATCCAGAACACCAGATTCATATCTGACCTAGATCACAAGCAACTAAGCAGATGTTTAATCCTCCAGTTGCCAAATTCATCACCACACTATGAAGGCATGACCATCAAGTAACATTTACATTATGCAAATATGTGAGATTAGTAAATCAATATTTATTAAAAACTTTTAAAAATTAGCAATTAAGGAGCTTATTTTAGTAATCCAGGACTCATGGAAGCTGGAAACAGCTTAATTTGCTCACAGCTGCACCTGAAGCTCCTCCAGCATTTTTTAGGTATTAGCTGTTGTCACAGTTTCTACTCTTGCACACTATGCTGCATTCTCTTTATCCTCTTTGACAGTTAAACTACATATCGAACTTCTACAAATGTTGGTGTCCTCTTCTGCAGTACTGATATGATTCAACTAATTGAGGGGAAGGAAATTTCACCAGGCATCAAGCAGTGTGCCTCCCTACCCATTCTGTTCACCCTCTTCATAGTGCACGGATTACTAGACAACTGGCAAAACCAGAAGGCATTACAGCACTTTCCAGGATATCCAGCCATCTTCAAGGAAGAAGAAAAAAAAGAAAAAAAAGTGTTGATACTTGTATTAATAATATTCTAACATTTTTATAGTACTCATTCTTGTATGGATCATTTCTTCCATTTCTGTACCTAGTATTTACGTACTAATAAGATACTCAATATTCGCTTTCCCCTGACAAGATTGATTTATACTTGGGTTTAAAGGGAAAAAAAAAAAAGTCTAACAACATCACAGAGAACAGAAACTAAAAGACAACCAAAGGAAAAACCAAAAGAGCTAGCAATACACTAGGAAAAAAAATAATAACTCACAGTACCAATTCCTGTGATGCAACTTAAATAATATGCTGTGATACAGCCAAACACACCAAATGGAATAAGATGCAAACATTTGTTCCAATTTATCTTCTATTTATTAGAAACAGCAACAGGGCAGATGACTCAAATACACCAGAATTAACACTTCTTCAGTGAAGCTTGACTAATGTCCTATCAGCTGGACCAAAGGAACCTCTGGCTGCTCATAGCACTGCACTGCACCAAAACAATCCCAGCAGCCAGACTTGTATAATAGAGAATAGGGTGTGAGAGAGCAAGGTCATCAGCTGGAAGTTGCTTTAGACAGCTGCAAACCTAGCTTTTCTCTGGCATTCTTTGTGCTTTCAAAAGGGTTTCAGTCACAGACATTCAAGTTCTCTTCACCTCCAAGGCTTAAAAGCGTTTGAGAAAACTGGAAATACCAAAGGAAAAAAGGAAACTTCATACAACGCAAGTCACAAGCTCACCACATTTTTTTTTTCTTATTTATGCCTTCTATATTTGAAGTTTCATTTGACTGCAGGAATTTCATAATCCATTCCATGGCTCCAAGCAAAACATTACTAGACACAGTTGTTTTGCTCAACTTGTGCGACTTGTGCTACCTGCAGGAATGTGGAATTCAGAAAAATGCCAAAGATTGTTCCAATCCCTTCTTTCCTTGAACTGTAAACTTTTAAAGATCGTTGGCCATGTCTTCTTTTCTTTTCTAGCTTAAAAAGAAAGCAGAGGGAAAAATCATTAGCAAATGGCCACACTGGGTTGAAAGCAACCCCAACTGTTTCTGACTATATCCATTTAGCCTTTTGGCCACAGTAATGCACAGACGCTTCCTCTGATAGTGGGAAATTAAAATTAAGAAAGTCTTAAAACTAGAAAGTAACAAGACACACCCATGCAAAGTTTTTGTAAAGTAAAGGAGAAAAGACTTTACTCCAAACTGCATTAGGTACTTATCTTCCCGGCATCTCTCTTAGGAATTTGCTTACAATATGAATAATGTCTGTGTGGATTGCTTTAAAGCAGCTCCCTTTCATTTATCAGCAAGCTAAATATATTTCAGTTTCTTAATACGAATGAGAAAAAATTTGATGTACAGAACACAGGAAGGCAATAAGGAACAGAAAATAAATCTTCGTGCTTTTTCTTAAATTTGAAAGCCAGCATTTGCACACTGTATATTTCTTCTGCGGAAATGATGCCAGTAGAAATCTCAGGTTACTAGAGGATTCTTTTATCTAATGTGACAATTAAGTGATCTTGGTTGAGCTCTCTGCAGTTTCAGCTATCAAGAACTCCGGAGGTTATTAATAAATAAAAAAGATACATGGTTAAATGTTGCTGTGCCTGAATTCCCTTGGCACTAGGAAGGACTGACAACATAGGCACTCCTGTGACTATCAAATACCCAAAATCAACTCGTTTGCCATATTTCACAATGTCTGCACAGCTCCCGATCTCTTCTTATCAAAAAAGGAACACTCATACTCTAATTAAATATATAAATAACCATTTGGCATAGAAGAACTATAATATTTTATTTCAGCACAGAACAGACAAAGTACCTACAAAACTTTTCTAGAAGTTCTTTATGCAACGCTCCAGTCCCAAAACAGAGGCAACTCCACACAAACACATTCGCTGCTGACAAGCCACGATTTGGCCACATGACTGTCCTGTCTGTGTTTTAGGTATTAGCCATGTCGGACCTAATTATCAGAGATGGTTTGACAAAGTCTTTCATATTATTCAAAAAAGGTGTACTTGCCAAAGCCCCAGTGGAGGCCAGGGTGTATAACAAATCTCACCCAGCTCAGCTCAGGCTTGTAGTTTTGCTGACAGTTTTTCTGCATAAATTACTCTTCACAGAGTGCCAGCAGGAATTCAGTGACCCACAATGTGTAAGAAATACATTTTATTGTAAACATCATGGGCAGTATCAGGTTCTCTTCCTACACGATGTCTGCTACAGAAATGATAACTGGTTTTAAGTGTACCAAATTGTGAAGGTTTCTCTGTTAGTTTGACAAAGAGTGCTTCAGGCTATTCTGCCCTCAACTTTAAATCCTGCAACACAAATAATAACCCTGTCCAGGAACGGGCAGCATATGAAAGAAGGTATGTGCACTGAATTACAAGTTTTTCTGGTTAGTATGTTTTCCTTCCCTTCATTTCCCGTCATGGATGAGGGGTACACAGACGTCAGGACACAACACATACATAACAACACATACAAATACCAGCAGGAACTCAAAGGATCACAATAGGAACGTTGCTTGTATCACCACCCATCCAAAGTGTTTAAATGTTCAGGCAGTTTCAAGCATCAGCATCTGATTTAAAAGTACATGGAAAATTATTCAAGGGGAAGCACATTGGCACATTGGATTAAGCCAGAACCCAGTAGAGTGGAAGCACACTGCAGCCTCATACACGCAAGACAGGAAAGCACAATATCCACTTTCCCCAGAAACCTTACAATAAAAGTTCTGCTATAATTTATACTTCAACTCCTTTGCTTCAGCACCTAGAGAAAAGGAGAGATTATACAAATAATTGTTTAAATAGAAACGACAGATACATCTTCCAGGAGAAGAGGCAGAGCAGGCAGGGAAAGGAAGTGTTCTGCAAAGACACATGACAGCAAACACAAGGAAATTTAAGCATACAAACTACCATCACATCCAAGGTACTATGTCACAAAACCACAGCCAGAAGTCCTGAAAGCCAAGGCAGGAATGGGGATGCAAAAAGACGTTGAGAAGGAGGAGGGAGTTCCACCTGTCCTGGTTTGAGAGACACAGAACTAACTTTTCTTCTAATACTGGGGAAAACGGCACTTTTAGAAGACTCTAGTGTCCGAATTCATGAAAATATTTACTTTATAGCCAGGCTCTGTGGGATTCATGGTCTCAGCATTTTCGAGCCTTGCCAGGCGCAGAGACAAGGAGGAACAAGGCCTGGATACCTGACCCAAGCAAGACTCTCTGTCTCAATTCACAGACCAAATCCCAAAGCAAGCATCTGTACATGGGAACCTCTGCACGAACAGAGCACCACCATCCTCTTCTCCTAATTAGCAACAGAGATTAAGGAAGTGTTTTTTAAGGCAAGTGATATTACTAATACCAAGTTGCCTTTAAAAACTGAAAACTTTGTGACTACTGGCAACTTACAACTTAGCTGGTTTGCTGACTGTTGCCCATGAAAAACCCCAATGTGCTTCTGATTCTCATTTTCTCATCTTCTTTCCCATTGGCGTAAACAAAAGCCTCACCGGCTGTACGTACAATTTATCATTTTCCCTCCTGGTTTCCAAAGATTCATGCTACTCTAATTTAAGACATTTGTCCAAAATTAAACAACGTAAAACACTGGAACTACACAAGCAGGATTTAGATCTCAGTTCAGTGGGAGTCACCTGTTCTCTGTTAGGGCAAGACTTGAGTTAGGATTCACTTGCAGGCTTTTCAGATCATTTTTATTTGTTATTAGTTACCACTGTCAAGACACAGAAGGAGAAGGATCCAAGAATTCAGTCAATTACTTTTAGGGCTGGATAGCAGCCAGCAGGAATGCTCATTGCTGGCTTCAGGGAGGGTTTGCCAAATGATGAGAGAAGTTAGCATCGGCTGGGAAAATTTCCTTTCTTGGTTTGTATCTGCTAAAGTCTGCAGTCACCAAATTAGGACTAAGGATGGGTCCAGAAGGAACAATTTCAGGCTAAATTTAGGACTGGTCTCAGCAGTAACCGCCTGTTAGGATGGAGACTATGTTGATGGGGTTGGTGAGATAGGAAAAGGAGAAAAGCGAGCCAAAACTGGCAGTGAGCTTGGATGTGTGCAGCTGGCTCATTCCCAGTTCTAAGAGTGCCCCAAGGTAAGCAGAGTCCCCGGTCCTTCATTTTCCAGAGAGTACACAGAATCAAACAGATGCAGTCACCACCTCACTGCAAAGTTTAACATGACTATGTGCTAAAACTGAGCATTTAAAATGCCACACATCATCTTCAAATCTGGAAGCCCCTACATCAAAACAGTGTGATCACTACTAGGGGAATTGAGCAGGTAGTCTGGGGCTGTCACACAATTCACACCACCATCCCAACCATCTGCAAAGCTATTCTGTTTTGAAAGACATTGTAATGCAGGGGTAATAAGGTCAAATGTCAGGGCCTCCTAATTACTAACTCTATCTCCAACGAAGACTCAATGTGCAATCTTATCTAATCGCTTGGTCTCTCTCTTCACCCATCTGTCAACACAAGGAGCAGCCCAACCTACTTTGCAGGATGTTGAAAGGCTAAAATGCCTTACGCACTTTGGATTTTTAATTTTTTTTTAAAGTGCTATATGGGTTAAGAGGTTGGTTTGTTTATTTTGAAGACTAATCTCATATTTATGCATTTTAAATTGTACATACATACTTTACATGACAATGCTACAAATAGAACACCGGAAACCATTACCAAATGGGTTGTGACTGGGCTGATCACCTTTCATTTCCCTGATGACCGTTCCTGCACATAGCTCCGTCCACTGGGTTTTTCTAATTGCAACTCTAAATAAAAGAGTTTCTTGCCATCACTGCACCAAGCTTTTCACTGCATGATTAGAGGATAAAGCAGGAATTCATGCAGAAGGGAAATTCCTTAATTATTTCATATGCAAAAAGATTAGTCATTAGTCACAAATGATGTGACAGATACACATCATTTTACTTGGACACAACTGAGGGTACATATATAAAAACAACAACTCTCAATTCTCCCCACCACATTCATTACCCGCTTACAATGTACCTCACTGGAATCTAGTCCATTCCAAAAACACTAAATTACCTCGCAGACAAACATATCATCGTAACTTAAGAAAACAAACAAAAAAATCAATTAAACTGTTTGCTGACACCAAGGAATCCTCAGCTCCCTATACTACGTGTACCACTAAAATGTTCCTGGGAGCTTTGATCCAGAAAGGAGCAATAGTCCGTAAAGCATCAAGACAATTTGTGAAGCGACTGCCAGAAACCAAACCCAACAGTTTTAAGCAAACAAAAAAACATAGTGGAAAAGGAAAATACATGCACAAATGCACTCAAAAATGCTCAATAAATTAAATCAATCACAGCAATATTACAACATTGTACAAAATAGTATGAATTTTTTTTTTCCCAAGAAAAGCTAGAGAATCTTTCGACTGAAGCTGAAGAAAACTGCACTAGAGAGCTTTATAATGGGTGTCTCTCTGGAAACAAAGACTGCAAATAAATGAGTAACTTCAAAAAACAAGCAAGCAAGAAATCCCACCACACCCCTCCTAAGAAGAGTACTGACACGCTGTCTTTCTTTGACGTTACTAATAATTGGCATCAATGTAGCCCATCGACTACTTTTTAGGGCTACAAAAGCCCTGGTATTTTGCCCCTCATTGTTCTCTGTCTAATAAATACTCAAGTGACATTGACAAAACCTCCAGTGTTGCAAGGGAGGAACATGGCTAGGAGAGATGTCAGTTTACTCTGGGGAAAGAAAAGGAAGAAAAAAGCCCAGGAAAAACATTGCTATTGATTTCGTCATTACCTTGCCAGCAGAGAACCCTCTCTTCTTTAAACACCAATGGCCTGTGACAATGCCATCACCGGACACCTTTCATTCTGTTGAGTAAATTACTCCTACTCAATAAATTACTACTGAGAAGGAAAGAGCAACAGCAGGTGCATGAAAGCAAAGGAATAATTAGTTACATAACCTAAACCATACCTCTTCCAAAGCCTAGCAAGGGATTAAATACTTCAAAGAGGACTCGAGTCAGCCTTTATTCTGTTCTAGTAGCTCTATCACAAGCTCTCTTAGGAACCCTGAGCATGTCTCCATGCTAGCATGTGCTAAAAACCATGCTATTGGACCTTTCCTGCTCTTCCTTAATATTCAAACTAGAAGATTCGCATAAGTTTGCTCTGTAATCTCTGGTAGGCTATGGCAAGAATCATCTGAAAGGTGACACTATTAAGATGTCACATAAGGGAGCACAAACCACTGAGCTGATGTCAACTATTTTCCAAGCAAAATTCCTTCATGGCATCCTCCAGTGCCTCTGCTTGTCACTCTGGGAATGCCACCCCAACCCACCCATCCAAGCACTCAGAACAAAACTCGGCAGCTGCTCATATCTCTCTCAGCTCCTACACTAATAATAGTGCCCAGGAAGCAATGTTCCAATAAAGCCATTCAATAATGTTCTCGTGAAACGTGAGATCAGCTCCCAGCCACTATTAAAATACAGGAATTTTCCATATTTAAAAGAAACTGAAGGAGACGGCCTCAGGGAAAACAAAATAATTCTATAATGAAGAACGGCATCCTTTCTCAAAAGATAAGTCTATGCTTAAAAATACAAGTTCTCTTCACAACGATTTACTTTCAAATCCAAGACATCAAAAACATATGATCCCTTTTGCCTGCAAAAGCCTTCAAGATCCTAAAGACAAGCAAAACATAGCTATTACAACAGGAGCGGAAAGCATATACAGAAAGCTTTAGTTACAAAAGGATGGAAATTGAAACAATGTTGATAGAACTGAGTTTTGTTTGATGCTTTTGGGGCATCAGAGATTCTTGTTTCAAGAGAGGCTTTGCCTGATTGCTTCTGTTACATGTTCCTTACAGACATTGACAAGTTCTATTCAGAGAAATTTGTCTCTGTCCCAGAAAGAAGCTGGGGGAGGAAGAAGCTATCAAGATAATCACTAATGTGGCCCAGTTGCTCGCTTCATCCGACACGAGATCGGTACTTTTCTAGACTGACATTTTAATTCCTGAATTTATTTAAAAATCCATCAACAGTAGTAACACCGAGCTAATTTTCAAGAAGGTATCAAAGCCATCCTCCTTGTAAAAACTTTAATATGAAGAAGTACAAACAAAAGGCACAATGAGGAAAAAAAATTCTCAATAACTTTAGAAATGTGAAGTGGATTTCAATATGTCCTCAGAACAGTATAACATGGCTGGCATACCTAAGGTTTTCTTCACCTATGGATAATTCCTATAAAAACATGAATAATGGTATACTAGAAACCTTAGAAAAGCCAAACCACTGACTTAAATTTCCACTTGAATAATCTGCATGGCCAGGGCAGAACAGCTGCTTTCTGAGTTCATACCGCCCCATGCCCTCCATACTGAGATGTCTAAAACATGACTGCAGGAGAGTACAGCACATTCTCCTAGCACATTCTATATTAAGCTAATTTACTTGAAGAGGATTAAAAAATAAAAAAGCTTACAACTACAGCTCAATTCAAATGACTAGAGAAAAAGAGCAGTGGGTGCAATCCCTTCACGGAAGGGACTGATAACACTTCCCTACAACATTTCAATGTTTGTGAAATACTTTATAGATAAGTGCCCCCAAGTTTGAGGCAATAGATTAAATAGCAACAGAAAGAAAGAGATAAAAAGATGAAGGGGCTTGCCCAAAGCTGCTCCCAGTCACTCCTCTAGACACAGCTTGTTCTTTTGCATCTACCATAAAAATATGCATGCATATGAAAAGAAGAAACATTTTTGGCTTGAAGGGAGAAAGTGTGGGATGAAGGGGTGAAGACATGTCATCATTCCATTAATTTAATTCACTTGTTTGCTGCTTAGTGTTCTTGTCAGAACTACGCAAATAAAAAGCTCTATCACTACATGTTCTTTTTTTCCCATGTTATATTACAAAAGATCAAATCAGTTACAAGAGGAGTAAGCAGAAATGTATGCAGGCAAGATGTGAAGGGGAAATGTAAACAGTATTGTGCTTGCCTCCAGTTGAAAATCTAGTTGTGTAAAAGATTAAAATTTCACCCCTCTAATTTCACTAACCTTGAAAACATGAACCATGTCCACTATAGAAAGATCCTCAAGACTGACAGCAACCTATAGCAGCTATTAAAAAAAAAAACAAACCCTATATACAATACAAATTACTTTACACAAAAATATAAGGTATTTTTGTACCTAAAAAAAGGAGGAGGAATTCATTTCTAAGCCACATTACAATTACAGACATATGAAAGTTAATGGAAGAAGGAAAGGAAATAAAATTTCTGGGCTAAAAGTACACAAAGAATCATTTCTCTTGAGTCTCAAAGCTACACTTTCAAAATAATATTTGCATCTAGATAGTAGCTTGGAGGAATCATAGAATTATCATAGAATGGTTAGAGTCGGAAGAAACCTTAAAGATCATCAAGTTCCAACTTCCCTGTCATGGAGCTTTCTTCTTAAACATATACCTCAAAACTTTTTTTCTGCTAAGTCAGTCATCATGATTACTAGGCCAGGTGTGCAACCCTTCTCATGGGTCTTCCAATCTGCTAGACATTAGATCTCAATCCTCCAGGAGAGCATTTCTAGGAGGAGGTTACGCTCCTTGAGCACTACCTAGAGATAATGGCCACCAGTCCTCAGATGCCTGGATTGTCCAACAGATGAATAAGTCTTTCCAAGACAGATAACACATATCAGCTCTTAATCCATAGCATTCTGGCTTACCTAGGTTCAAAATTCCTTCTGTTTTGCTCTAGACACTCAGCAAAGTTCATCTGAACAGAGAATCAATTTACTATCCATGAGATTCAAGGGTGTAACACAAGACATTTCCTTAGATCATTATATTAACTACATAACTTGAGCTCAATGTCTGCAGCTTAGTTAGCCCCATTCCTTTATAAAACATGGCAAAAAGACTGCAGTATGAGGAGAGAAACAGGTGCCAACAATAACTAGCTTGACTAGCTAGTTCCCTACCCCTCAAGGACTTCCCCCTCAGGTGCAATCCTACAGAACCCCATAGAAAGAGCAGTAATGGTGTTGATAGAGACACAGATGTGTTTTGTTAAAAAAAAACAAAAAAAAAAAAAAAAGAAAGAAAACCAAACAACCAAACAAACAGCCACAGAACAGAGAAGTGTTTGCAAATTCTGTTTAGCATTAGATTCTTTTACTTCCATGAGTAAAAGAAGTAACAAAGGATGCAATACATCCAGGTAGCTTTATTTCTTTTAGCAAAGGTACTCAAATCTGCTGGAACAGGAGGCAGGCACAACGGACATTTGAAACTGCATTTTGAAATGACTGAAAGCATCAAGGCAAGTGAGACACAATAAAAGTACAGTAATGTTATCACAGAGGAAGAGTGTTTAAGAGCAGACTGGAAGAAAGCCAGCTTTGCTCCAGAAGAGCTTGCAGGCTGAAGAGATGAACGGTCAAAAGCTTTGGAGAAACAGTTATTTGGCTTGTAACTGAGTTTGTCAATTGGACCAGGCCTTTTCAACAGAGAGAGCATACAACCTGATATTTTAACAAGAAAAAGGTACTGACAATGTAAATTACAGTTTTGTTCTCAAAGCACTGCTGTTTCAAAGGCTGAAACTACGCAGCGTTCACAGTCTGTTAATCCACATAAACTACAAACTCAGCCCACGACAGATTTCTAAAAACAGTGACCCACTGCCAAAATGATATTTTGAAATGTTTTTCTCAAGTCCTTGGTGACCTGACAGCACACTCCCTCTACCTGTTTGCAAGATGGTGGGATTATTTTTTTTTAAGAAGAAGTTTTTAAGCAATCATATTTTCATTTAAATCTGCTACAAGTTTACTGATCAAATTCAAATTTCTTTACTCCATCATACCTACATTCAAATATTATTACTATATTTTAAAGCATACAACTCTAACAACTGTCAAAATCACAGATAAAGACAAATGCACAAAAATAAAGTGCTCTTGCTTGGGAATAGCACCCAACTTTTGAGGTTTGATACATTACACTAATTTTTTTAAAGACTGAAATGACACAAGTGCACCAGAAGCTTCAGACTCTTCATCAGGAATTCATTCATCACTTCTAAGCCTGCTTGCATCAGCCTAATAGAGGAAAAGGACAAATTTCAAAGATAAAAGACACTTACCAGCAACAAAGCGGCTGAGAACCTACTCCTGGTTCCATCACACACACTACAACATCCTCCAAGGCCCAGGTCTGACACCCAGTCCTGCCAAGTTTCACCCTGGATACTCAGTTTTCCTTGCCAAATTAAACTTTTTTTTTTTTTCCTCTTCAAGGACACACAGTCCTGACCAGCCAGGTGTATACACAAAAGCTAATGAGAACTAAGGGAAGCTGTAACAACCAGATCTATTGATTGTTTTTCTCTGACCTACCTAACGAGGTGATAAGCCCCACCTGCCCTGCCCTCTTGACTAAAGAGGCAACAACAGGACATTTATTCAAAGGTGTGGCCATTAGTAAAACCACAATCTGTTTAATAACAGTGTGACTTTCCATCTCTGTATGTTATTTTACCCTTCCGTTGCTCCTTTCCCACAAAGGACAACCCCAGCATGAATGATTTACAGGAATTTCTGATTTGGCCTTGGCCTGTGATGGCCACATTGCTTCTCAGGGCCTGGACGTTTCCTCCCTATTTTTATCCTGAAAGATGAGCAAACACACAGGAGGGAAAAGAAAAACAAGGAGAGGAAAGAAAACCAGGGCAGAAGGAGTGGAAAGCATGCACAAAGAACAGGGTGGCTGCAAGAAGCTCCATCCATAGGTGGAAGTAGAAATGGAAAAACAAGAAGACTTTGAGGTTGTCTGCTGAAATTAGACAGAAATGTCTGTTTAGAAAAAGAATTTGAGGCTAGCATAAATCCAGCCACAGTCAGCCCTTTCTAGTTTCTTCTTTTCCAGTGAGGTACCAAACATGGACCTTGGCTAGCAGGCATATATCTATATATCACAGATACATAATATGTAGCCATTTTGAATTGCAGCCACTGTAGCTTCCCTCTCTTCAATCAGTTACACCCAGAGGGCACAACCAACACAGGAGCTGCTGGGATGGAGCACATGTGCCTACCTCAACTCATTGAAAAACATGATGGCTTAGTTTAAGCTTGGCAAAGAAGATGGGTTTGACTTATCAACAAGACAGACTTTGGGTGCTGATTAAAACTTGACAAATACCATGGGTGGCAGCAACCACCAGTGGAGAGACATTAAATTCCTTGAACAGTAGGTTTTTTAAATTATTCTACCAATATGTGCCCAAGCTCATCTTATCATGTATTTTATGCTCGCTAGATATTCCAGGAAAGTATTTAACTGCTCAAAGTGTCTTAATTTGTCAAGTCAAAAACATGAAGACTTTTAAAGGATGATCAAAAAAGACTGAGCATGTCATAACATCTCAAGAACAACTGTCATAGAAAAACAGCAAGTCTGCTTTGGAAACTCAGAAAAGTGGCATTAGACCCAACAGGAAAGCCTATCAAACATAAACAAGTCATAAAAGTTATCTGAAAGAGCCACAACCCACGCTATCAAAACATTAAGAGTATTGCCACGATTCACACGCTGTGGACTATCTCCCTCAAATAGCCAAGATTTATTGTGTTAACATGTTAAGTGCTGCAACAGTAACTGCAGTTGGTATTGTAAAACACAAGCACAAAGTCCATGTAAACTATATACATCAACTATGTAAGGCTAAAAAAAGAACCAGGGAGGAGAAGTACTGGGATACAGCTCTTATGTGCCACTCCAAAGCATGTTTCCAAGCTCTCCCTGTCCAAAGTGAGGGCAGAGCACCAGGCCTGTATGCTATGAAGTTAATGTCAGACTGACTTGAGAACTACTATCAGTATCTTAATCTCTGCTTGTTAAAATTTGCAAAATTTTTTGCAACACAGAGCTGGCAAGCATAGGATAATTTTAGGAAGTGCATACACCTGCAGCCTTAGCAGTGGCCCTGTTTTTCTTTCTTCAATCACAATCAGGTTTGCACTTTACAGAATGTAGGGCAAACCCATCCATTTTTCCAACTCCTTAAGATGGATTTTAGATTCCACAAAATTCAACATTGTTTCTAAAAAGCTTGCCATTAAAAAAGAAATATATCAGGGAAAAAATCCAAAACTTTACAACATACTCTACAACATAATTTACCAGACTTTTCTAAAGGTTACAAACCACTCTACTTACTTGTATTGGTTTTGTCCTGAAGACTGACAATGCCACTATTCACTGATGTGCTCTCTAACGACCACTTGCATTGTCTACCTAAAACTGAACAATTACATATTTCCCCCAAACAATTAAAAGAACAGAATCACTTCATTTAACAACGGCCTGTCACATCTCTCATCACTGAGAAAATCCCTGTAAATTCATCAAAATTCATATTTTCTGAAATCACATCTTCTAGTTCACGAGCACAATGCTCTACAATTAAGATTTCTTTTAATACAGAAAAAAAAAAAATGAACAGCAGAACATCTACAGGACAAAGAAGGTAATGGAGCCAGTTAGTAATCCAAGCTGAAGAGACATGATTCAAGATGACAAACTGGCATCCTCCACAGAATGAGCTTGACACTTTTTATAGCTACTGACACACTAATGAATGCTTTGCTTCGGGTGGAGATGAACACAAGATTCTGCAGAGTATCTTCTTAAAAGAAAGCACTTCCCCAATCCTTATACAGAAACAACTTTATATACCATCAGAAAAAAAAAAGGTACTGTCTTAGTTAAAGAGGCCCTAGCTGTAGCAATTGTTTTGAAGGGAAGGGAAAAGCAACATTTTATTATGTTATTATAAACAGTTCTCTCTTAAGGGAAAGCTGTATCATATGGGCCCCAAAGTACCCATTTGGCCTTAGTTTTCTAATGTTTCTATTATTGAGCTGAATTCCAATAGAATGGGTTTTTTTAAAGGTATATGCTGCTCAGTAGCCTTTGCGATACAAGATCTAGCACTGCCCCAGCAGCAGTTTTAATCTAAATGTGCCCTAGTATAGTATATTTCAAATTTAAATCTCAGAGCATTCACTTAGAGCATTTATTTGCTCACTGTTATCACACCTAACACACGCCTTACAACAATACCTCAAAAATGAGCTTTATTTCTATCTGAAAACTAAAACAGCTTTCTGAAATGCTAAATGTGAAGATTTATTAATTCACAGCTGTCACTGAATTCAAAGTGAAATAATCAAAGACAGAGTCCGAGCTAATTACTGCTGATTTAGGAAGTTTCACACACGGGTTCAGCTGAGCCCCTCTCACTGTGTTCCCCACCCTCCTCAACTTGTTAAGTAAAAATGACCTAAGTTTTCTCTCAGTCTTTGGATTCTTTCTAAATCTTTAGCGAACATCCATTTCTTTTCTAGAAGTTATGAATCAGTTCTATATTAACTGTTTTTACCTCACTTCTTTGACATGTGTCAGTAGAACGTTTCTGTTGCAGAAAATCCCTAAGGCTTTGAGAGCTGGCACACATTATACGTTCAGCAAAGTAGTTTCATAAGTGCAGATTATACTAAGGAAAGCTTTAAAAATGGACAATTAGTGCTTAAGGGAAAAAAAGCACCATGGCTCAAGTGATCTAAGTGGCTTTTATGCTGTGTTATTATGTGGATTCCAACAGCTTTTACAGTTACATAATAATACCCATACCAGGTCAGGGCAAAAGCCTACCGAGACCAGTATTTGAGAGGTCAACCATCGCCACCACACACTGTGACAACTGGCCAAGAAAAAGAATAGGGGTTTGGCCAATTCAGACATCAGATGGGGTCCTGGGTTAGGTTCTTCAGTCACCTTTGTTGAAAGAAAGATTCAGCCTATTCCAGTAGATTGGAGATGGGATTTGGAATGGCTTTATTCTTGTGGCCAGCATGATTTTCAGTCTTCTCTGCTTAACTTCTTGATTGCAAACCTGTAAATGACCAGTGACTAATAACACCTCAGAAGAAAAGAAAGAGAATTCACTATTTTTTTTTTTCTTATGAACGCAGAATACTCCATGGAGTATTCCAGCATTCTTCAGTAACAATTCTCAGTGACTCTTTATATTCCAGTGAACTCGTTCTACAGATAAAAGAAATTTGGTTCTTGTTTCATATTCTGCCTGGTAAAGTGCAAGGAATAACTCTTCTGTGAAAATCATAAACAAAAAATAGCAATAAAAGTCACCAGAACCCTGAGCTCACCAAGCTGCCTGCAGAGACCAGGACTAGCTAAAGCCAAAGTGTCTGGTTTCCTCCTCTGCTGAACCAAATACAATGGCCAAGACCTCACAGAACTGAGCTCACAACCCAAAACCCGAGGGTACAGGAGGAATTATCCTGCTCTCAGACAAAACAGAGACAGCACTGTAATAAGGGAAAGATGCATTTCAGCTGAGAGACCCATGTGGGTCACCCTTCCCTACCAAACTTTGTTTGGGCTTCCCTTAGATGGGCAGTGCATACAGACCACCCCTTGAAAGCCTCCTTGGAAGCTCAACTTTTCTGTTTTCCCAGCTTCTCCATCTTCCATCTTCATCAGCCCATTACAAAGCCATCACAGTGGACTGAAATGGAATTCTGCTCTGCTTGGAGCCTAAATGCTCCTAAAAGAATGGGGAAGCTCTGCTTTCAGGCACGTGGAATTGCTATGAGCACACACTCACAAGTATCCTTTGCAAACCCCCAGTGTTTCAAGAACAGTGAGATGCTCAGGGCCGAAACCTACACTCACGCTCACTCCTTCTACTCCTCCCCAAGATCTCATAAAAAGTGGCAACTCCTGCTGTACGTTTAGAGAAAAGTCTCACCTCCAAAAAACCCAAAGAAATTTCACACTCATGTCAAGAAGACCAATAATTGGACCAACATAGGGAGAAGGATTCAGGGGCAAACACGTAGTATTTATCCAGTGGATTCTTTATCTTCCAACAATTTGCATCTCAGACATTTTAAGAGCTCAGAACTGAACCTCTCAAGTTCCTTTCACATTTCAGAATAAGAATTTTCCAATCAGGCACCTTTAAATTCAGGTTTTCTTAACAGAAGAAAAACTAGCTCCATCTAGAAGTTATTTATAAACTATTTTAATGCTCACTTGTTTAACTGAACTGGAATCCCCTGAGAAATATTGTATTACTCTTCCAGAAGGCGTAAGTGTATCCTGACTGTATTTACTAATCACTAACAGGAGAAGAAAAAAAAATAAGACTTTCTGTACTCCTCTTAAACATATTTAACCATCATAAATAATGAAAGAGTCATTTATTGTTTATCCATTTTTCCAATACTTAGTTTGAACTAGACAACTCAGTGATTCAAACCATTACACAGGAAACAAGACAGCTTTGAGTCAGTCTTGTTTATCTTTCTATCAGGCTCTTGAAACAACTGAAACTCAACAGGGTAAAGATACACTTGAAGTATGCTTCATACTGGAAACTAAACAATTTAAGAATATAAAAGATCCTTCTTTTTTCCTTCCTTTTTTTTTTTTAAGCTATATAGTCCTATAGTGATGAAATTCAATTCTTTTGAGTTTTAAGGGGAAAATACATCCCCGTGCAACTGAGGAGACAAATGGAAAGGAGCCAAAGGGAGAATCCACCTCCTGTTACTGGTTTGTCCTGTGAGACACTGATGACTCCTATGACTACAGGGAGTGGTAGCAGTATCTGCTTACCCCCTCTCAAGATGTAACCCAGTTCAGGCAGCATCAAAGTCATTCACAAGGCTGTCTGTCAAGCAGGAAGTGGGATCTATTCAATCACATCAGTAATTCACACCTAAATAATCCTCACAACATTTCTTGTAAGTCGCCGCTTTACAAGTGAAATAAGGAAAGCGCTGAGAGAGGGAAACACAGGCAGCCTCTACGCAGTCATTCAATTTCACAGAGATTTAAGAACAGTAGTACGTTTACTACATTTTATATTTTATAGCCCATTCACAAAAACTTATTGTGTTCACATATCAATTAAGCCAGATGTAAATTTCAGAATTTACGTGGTTGGAACTCAATGGTCTTTAAGGCCCCCTCCAACCCAAACCATTCTATGATTGGTTCTAGAAACAGAGAAATACTTTACTGTTAAGATGACATTTTTTTGTTCAAAAGACTAAAGTTGTAACCGAATGTTGCTTAAGAGGCAGTCATCTAAGGCCTCAAAATGCCTCGCTTTAATATCACATCCTCTAGATTGTGGCAAGCTGGCCTTTGTGCAGAAAAAGCCGTGGTGGCAGAGGTGAATAGCTGGCTTTGTGTCTAGACTACTTCTCAAGCTGGGGTTTTTGAAACAAACATTAATCCCATTTGGTTTCCTCACAGCAGACGAATCAGGTTCCTCAAAGAATTTAGATGCTGCTGTTTTCTTATGAAAATGCAAGGAGGACCAATATCGCAACTACTGGGGTTTTAACAGGTTTTATCTCCTCCTTGCATTTCCTCTGGTTCAATTCGTCTTTCAATGTCGACTGACGTTCACCAGCAGCAGAGGAAGACAACTCAGCCTCAAACCTCTCACACAGGGCACTCTTACGGGGGGGGGGGGGGGGGGGGGGGAGACAACTGCAGGAACCTAAAATGTGCAAGGAAGGAGCTAATCTCTGTTTTCACTTCTCAAACAAGTAAGGCAAAGCACAGATGCTTGTTAGAATAAGGTATAGCACCTAATGTCAAGAAGAAAACTTCTGATTGTCATCTCAGAAAGGAAGGAATTGTTTTGACCTGAACACCGGGCAGGATCTCAAGAGAGCTTCTCTAAATATTTCTCGTGGGCTAGCCCGAGGTACTCTCAGGCCAGGTTGTTCTCCTTGGCACACTGACCCCCTTGGCTCCCACCACACACAGCTGAGGCTGCCGTGCACTGCACGCCAAGTCACAGTTACCAGCACATTATTCTGCTGTCGATTGGAGGCTCGGATGAGTTTCCTCACCATCAGCAGCTCCATGCTTTCAAATTAAGTTCCCTATATGTGAACTGAAGGTTTGGGGCATTTGCCAAAACACCACCTAGGTGCTGAGGAACAGAACTGAAATTATTTCCCTCTACCCTTCTTACCCAAGCTTAGGGACACTTTTTTACTTTGCACTCCAAGTTAAGAAGATTTATACTGACAGTTCAAGTCCCAGATTTCAAATAATCCTCAAGGAACACGATTTGCAATAACTGAGTATTAACATGACAAAGAATAAAAGTTAAACAAGTGAAATTTGATACAGCATTTTCCACCTTTGTTTTTTTTTTTAACCCAGGCACATCAAACAGAGACAAAACCAGGAAAGAATGTTTATTTATGCAAAACGAGTTCTCAGTTTTTAAAACCATCGCTGTATCCAGACAGCTACACTGCTCAAACCCTGGACCAGATCCCTCTCAGTTTACTTTAAGGGAAATATCTTGGAAAGCCTGGTTCCCTGCCTTCAGAAGTTTTCCATGACAGCAAAGATTCAGTATACCTTTGAGAACACCATCCCAGAGTGCTGTTAGTGTTTTATTTGAATAATTAGTATCATCAATCATCCCACGAGACTACACTACTATAGCTTAAGTTAAATGGAAGAAATTATACTACCACAAGAGTACATGAAGAATATGCATTAACATGGTCATTCAAGGAAAATAACATGATTCCTACAGCATAACTACATTACAGCATAGTTAGCAATAAATATACACACATACATATTTTTTTTCCAACCAGTAAAAAGCAAAATTAAAAGGCACCATCACATTTTATGAGGCCTAAGACACAAAACTGGCAACTAGCACTGTCACCACAGGACTGCAAACCTGGTAATTGCTGAACATACTTGAAATTTTAAAGGGGGTATTTTCAGCAGCCTCTTCACGGATTACAGATAGGCGTATATATATATGTGTGTGTGTACATTGCGATGCGGAGATATGCAATTCGCAGACGCCCAGCTTGCAAGGTGCCGGGTAAAACTCGAAACCCGGTTTTCCCCGGATTTAACACCATCGATTTACTCGGGGCTTGGCACGGCCAAAAGCATCAGCCAGGCCCGGCCAAGAGACCGGGGCAGATGCAGCCAGCGTTAGGAGAAGCAGAGCTTACGTGCTGCTATCGCCGCTAGCACTTTATTCCCTTCACCACCGCGACAGGCTGGAGAGGACCCACGTCCCCAAAACGGTGGGGGAGCCCAAGGGAGAGAGCTGGAGAAAGCCAGTGAAAAAAAAAACCAACAAAACCTCACCGCAACAACAGCCAGCGCCACCGGCTCCCGAGGCTTTGAAACCGCTCGGCGCCGGGCCCCGAGCCGCCGGCAGCCGCCCCCGCAAGCGACCCGCCGTCTAACCCACCCGCCCCCACTCACTTTTGGTGGCGGCGATAAGGTTTTTCCCATCCTTGAGCAACTCCTTAATAAACTTATTGGTCTTCTCCAGCTCGGCCTCGTGGGCTCGCACCCTCTCCCTGAACCAGGGGCTGTCCAGGTAGCAGTCGCTGAACTCCAGGGGCTGCAGCCCCATGGCTGCCGCCGCACCAGGAGGAGGGCTCGCCTCCTCCCCACCGGCTTCCTCTCCCCGGCTGCCGGAGCCACAAAGAGACCGGAGAAGCGGCGGCGGTTCCCCCCAACACACAGAGGGCTGGGCGCGGGCAAAGCGAGGCGAGCGGAGCCGCCCTCCCCGCTTGCCAGGGGCGGCGCGGCGGGGAAAAGCGGGGAACGGCGGGGCAGGGCCGGGACCCACCTCCCGCCCGCCCCTTCCTTCCTTCCAGCCCGCCCCGCGGCGGCGGTTACACAAGGGTGAGAGCTGAGAGAGCCGTCTGCCCTCGGTTGGGAGGAGGATTATTACCTCTCCTCCTCCTTCTCCACAGCCGCTAGGACCCCCGGGGGAAATCCCCCCCCTTGTTGGGGAGAGGGGGCCCCGACAAGAAAAGGGGGGTTTTCCCGAGGTCGGGCCTTACCCGCCTGTTCCCCCTCTCCCGACGGTGAAATACCTTGAGGTGGGGGGGAAGGAGATGCCGCCTCGCCGGGATCTCTTCAGGATGAGCGGCAACTTCACACAAAGAGCTCTCCTGCCAGACGGGCCTTGAGAGGACCACTCAACACCCAGCCGCGTGGGTTAAAAATGTTAGGAACCCCCTGAGGGCAACAGAAAAGGCTTACAATTACACTTCATATAGTTTGTATTTGTAGTTTTAGAGTTATCTTTATCACAGTTATGATACCTAGGGCAGATCCTATGTAGTTTTTAAATAGTTAAACTGCAGAGAATCTTCTTTCAGAGAAGAAACGTAGCCATTTTAGCAACTATCCCAAACGGTTTCAAGGACTTAGTAAGGTAAGAAAAGATACCTGTGGCCCTGAGAACATGGTAACCTCAGACAGGACTGCAATAAATATGGACATTGTCTGACAAATTGGAGGTAGCTGGGAGATGGTTAGTTTTAATGAGCAATTCAGGGAGCACAACAGGAGGAGCAATCCTCCACCCACCCGGCGCCGCAATAAAGAATGCCTGCTTTCTAAACTTTAAATTGAGTCTTAGAAAGTTTTATCTGCCAGTTTGTGGTAACAGCCACATAGTTATTTTTATCATAGTTAGTTTGTGTTTCTAGTTTTATAGCATTTATAGTTTGGGTATAATGCCCTGGTTTTAATGATTTCAGAGTAGCACAATTCATAACGATTCTGTGAAGCTTCAAAACCTTTAGATGCCCAGGGTGTATCTACTTTAATCATGAATATATGTCCAGGTGTCTCATTTGGGGAGCAACTTCAATCTATTTTATTTTCTGTATTTCAGCAAATTGAGTAGTTAGTTCCTGTTCCTTTTGAAGCAATGAGCTCTGGGTATTAATTTAAATGTATTATTGTTGGGCCCGCAGTTAAGATTTAGTCTGTGTTGTCTGGAGAATAATAGAGTTATCTTTTTGGAGTATAACTTACATTTTGAAGACTTGCACTGAAAGAAAAAAAAAAAAAAAGCTATGTTTATCTCTCTTTTAAAAAGCAGCACTTAAGATAGCTGGCTGTTACTATCAACCCTCCTGCGTGTGACACCAGGCACCAACCTGCAGAAGTCACATATAGAAGTAGGCAGGCACTTCAGCAATCTCATTTAAAATAATTCCTGTGTGTACAATCAGTAGGATTCAGTTTTGCTGTCTTTTTCAATTCTGCTTCAAAGACCAGACTGAGGAGGTGTGTTACCCTCCCAACACCAAGCTCAGTGAGTAAGCCCAGATTTTTGTGATCTAAGGCAAAGATCGTGTCCTCGTTGTTCATGTAGATGAGGAAAATAAGAAAACACAAGTGTGTAAAGAAAGGGGTGGGCAGAGAGGGCTTAAGGAGTAATCACAGCTCCTGAAAAGAGTGTGGCCCCTCTGAATCTTCTGCTACTTAAAAGTGAAGAAGGCTAGGAGGTGCTATTGGTAACAGATCCTGAGCATTCAGCCTTTCAGCTAAGGGGCCCACCTGATAGATCACATTATCTGCTGAGAAATTTATTTTCTAACATTAATTAACTGAGAAGTTACTGTGCTACTCGAAACTCTGTTTAAAAAGATTTTTTTAAAAAAAAAAACCAAACCCTATCTAAAAGAAATAACAAAGAATCCTTATCTCTGTTTAGATTACTGCAGCAGCATTTCAAGAGTAGGTATGTCGTCCGCAAATAGTTTGTTTACTTTGTCCTGTAGTTGTCTTCAGGATTAAAGTAAGAACAATATTTTTTCACGTGTGTTTATAGCTACTATAACTTCCCTTGTTACAGTTCCACTGGAGTGTTGTAAAGTAATTGAGCTTGTTTGGAGGTTCTAGCAGGGGAGCACAGGAACTGTACACCCTTGACTGCTGAATGGTACGTCTCTATCAGGGAAGGTTGTCCTCTTTGAGCACGCAGCTTCAGGAAGAAGAGAGGAAGGGGACACCCACCTCGCCAGCCAGATCAGCAGAACCAACCCTGGTCATCAATGGGGTGACAAGTGTCACAGCCAGATCACCCTCACACCCATAACTGGAGTTGTTTCCATTGTATGGAGTTGCTTGCATTCAAATTAAAAAAAAAAAAAAAGAAAAAAAAAAGTGCATGGTATCTTAGCCCTGAGTTTTTTAGCTGGAAAAAAAAAAAAGAAAAGTAGATCTAAAGTTTAGATTTGTTGTACCACGACAGGCCCATTAGGGGAAATTGGTCCACCCACCTCAATCATGTGAAGTAAAAAAGTATACCATTTTAGTTGCAGGTAAAAGGAATAGCAGTAGTCCAACAGAAATATATACATACACATAACATACTTTTCCCAGAATAAAAAAAGTTAACTTGTATTTACACAATAAAGCAAGGAAGCAAATTCACTGTTATGTTGCTATTATGTGCTATTTATCCAGTGTTGGTATCCAGACAACATACTGGGTTCCTACCACCAAAATTATTAAATATATCTTTTCCTAAACCTGACCCACCAGTTCAAAACATTGTAGGATCCTGAAATTAATTGTGATTTAAAAAAAAAAAACACACAACAAAAAAGAAAACTGAGATAGAATACCAAGGAGAAATAATGACCATTAATTAAATAATTATATAAATATGTATATAATTAAATAATGTCCATTAATGAAAATGGACAGACATTACTTACCTAGTGAGCAATAAATGAGTTGCACTTTCTTTACTAATTAAGGCTAGAAGTGTTTTTGTATCAGCAGATTTGAAAATTGTCCTCTTTTCTGCTATCCCCTACTCCAGGTGACCTAATTTTACAGTTGCCTTGCAGCTTCTTTTAAAAGACTATGACATAGATTAATTACAAAAAGTTCTGGCAACATCCTGTCTACATACCATGTATTTATCTTTGCTTTGGTTATTTTCCCTTGACATTCCTTGCAAGGAAGTAATTTTATGCAATAGGTATGCATCAGAGTAGCACAAGTTTCCTTACATCTTACCTTCCTTACATTCTTGTCTGATCACTTCAGCGTCTCGACTTTCATGAAAGACAGCGTTCTTATCTCTTGCTGATCAATCTGTCTGTTATGGAGAGATGGGTTAGAAATTAGTGACTTCAACTTTCAGTTTTACTGTCGTTTTATTACAGAGCGTTGATACCAGCTCTCACCACCTGCAGCATTCAGCTGTGTTGAGTTATTGCAAACGTCATTAGCAAAAGCATCCTTCCAAGGTATTATTTCTTCTCTTGCCTAAGCACTTTTACCTCTGTTTGGAGAAAAGTGCCTGTCATGGGTTTATAGAAGGTTTATTGGGTTTCCTTCTGGCTCCCATCTTGCTCATCGCTGTGTCACCACTGTTGGCTTGTGAGACCTTAGGGGCCTTCTGCCTATGTGAGGTACCTCCAGGCTGTGCTCTCCCTCTCCTCTCACCCATCAAGGGTGCAACTAGAAGCAAACTAATAATCTCCGACCACCCATGATGCAGACCAATGTTAATTATTCTACTGTTGATCAATTTGACGATTATTATGGCAATCAGACATATATCTGATACGATAGGCGTTCCTATCTGGCACTCCTTTACAGCACAATCCTTACCCAATGCATTATTTTAGAATGCAGCTGTATGCTTGTTATGTGTGCCAAACATTACACGCTGGGGACGTGGGTTTTTTTTCTGAAATGTTCCATTAAAAAGTTGGGAGTATGAGATTAACAAATACCCCCCCCAGCCTTTGAACTGAACTGATTCTTGCGAATTGTGAGGATTCTACACTGACACTTTTTAGTAATCTTCTCCCACAAATGGGTTGATTTAGCACACAGTAATACTTAATTTATGCATAAAATAGGCACTATAAAGCAATTATGCTATCCATTTGGCATTCACTCTGACAAAAAAAAAAAACAACAACAAAATAAACAGATGAACAAGTCTGGAAAATCATGGAGTTATAGAAATAGTGTCTCATTACAGTATTTGGTACAGTCTAGCTCCTGTTACACCTCACTGTCCACGAGTGATAATTTGTTGTTTGGATTTTTTTCTCTCTCCTTATTCTACAGGTGCTAGTACTTTCTTTTTCCCCATAGTTGGGAAGCATAATTAAACTAAATCCAGAGAAACTTGTTCCCCATCTATAACTAATTTAAAGTCCATAGCTTTTCTTTCAAAACTGAAGGAAGGCTTGGGTGTTTATTGATACCAGATGATTTAGTATAATATTACATCCTTCTTCAGAACTCAGTTCACATATAAAATATTTGATAAACTTTCTGACACCAGTATTTGCACATCCTCATGGACTTCATCCAGCCCAAGTGCTTTCCCAGTTTTATTTTATGTTTTTCCAGTCTGTCTTTCCTCTATCAGAAGTTGATTCTACTGTTGTTCGGGTCACCATTTCTTTTCATTTGGGTCACTTCTCTCAAAACATTTGTAGGCTCCCTCCTTCTTGTAATATTATAGAATAGTAATTAAGTTTGCTGTAGATTCCAGCTTAACTGCCACCATGTTTCATTTAGCTCATGTTCTCCCTCCATACGTGCTATTTTCATCTTGCTCAAAACATTGGCCTGACATTTTTAAGTGGTACTTATTTAATGTTTCTCAAAAGTGAAGGCATATGCAATATCCATAGCTGTAAAAGCCTGGAAGAGATGCATTCGTGCTTTAGAGAAGGAAAGGAAAGATGAACAGCTTCCAAACATTTCAGAATTAGTAAACAATGCCGTGGCCTGTTCTTGTCCCAGAAGTAGGACAAGACCAAATGAACTCTGCCTTTTTTAGAAAAGATCAGCACTCCAGAGCCCTGTGTATGGTTGTTCCCCAGAGCAGGCAGCCTGCTGGGCAGCACAGAGAAAGAAGGTAAGTCACAATACCAAAGGCAAATCTTACATAGTTTATAAATGGTTAAACTGCAGAGAATCTTCTTTCAGAGAAATGTAGCTATTGTAGTAACACTTCATATAGTTTGTAATTTTATAGTTATCTTTATCACAGTTATGATACCTAGGGCAGATCCTATGTAGTTTTTAAATAGTTAAACTGCAGAGAATCTTCTTTCAGAGAAGAAACGTAGCCATTTTAGCAACTATCCCAAATGGTTTCAAGGACTTAGTAAGGTAAGAAAAGATACCTGTGGCCCTGAGAACATGGTCACCTCAGACAGGACTGCAATAAATATGGACATTGTCTGACAAATGGTAGCTGGGAGATGGTTAGTTTTAATGAGCAATTAAGCAGTTGGAGTGTTTTGCCAACATGAAAGTGAGCCAAAGGAACAGGTGAAGAAGATGAAGATTGAGGAAGAAATGTCCCCCACTCAAAATGAGGACCACCACCAGAAGAACTACACATGCCCAAAGCTTATTATAATATGTAAATGAATTATCAGAAATGTAATTAACATGCTAATGTTTTCTTGGGATACCATTGAATATATATCCCTGTTGTGTATAAATTTAATGTGACAACAGCATTCAGGGAGCACAACAGGAGGAGCGATCCCCCGCCCACCTGGCGCCGCAATAAAGAATGCCTGCTTTCTAAACTTTAAATTGAGTCTTAAAAAGTTTTATCTGCCAGTTTGCATTGTGTCATAGGCATGGGAGGGAGTGAGATAAGGGACTGCAGACATGAGCAAAAATCTGAATTTTGCTCCTTACAACCTCTGTTGCAGTAGAGCCAAGTTGTCAGTCAAAGGTCCAAGACCGCAAAGATGCTGTTTACGACTTAAAAAAAACAACCTAGGCAGTGTGAATGTTGTCCTCAGATGTCATTCTTGGCACTTTCCAACCGTGGAATTAAAACTAAAAGTTAGGAACACTGTAACTACAGGGCAGTGCCTACACAGAACGTCGTTCTTGCACTAAATCTGTTTGAAGGTGGTGGTTCTTAGCAGCTCTGAAAAGAGCAACGAACAGTGACAGCCTGGATTTAGAATTGCTGTGGGCCACTTTTAGTCCCATGTTTGTGTGAGCTGAATCACCAGCTTTAACAGATTGGATGCAGATTGAGAAAAACATTGAAAATGAAAACACCTTTAATCCCATCTCTATATGAAGAAATGGTAAAACACTTCTTAGTCAATTCACTATATTTCACCTGGAAAGTAAGGAGCTAAACTAGCATTAAAAAAAATCATTTAGAGTCCTTGCCTGAACTTCTACTTACCAGTAAAATTATTAATTCTTTTAGTTGCATAGTGCTTCCTTCTTGTCACCTTCTGAAGCATATATAGCTTTATTTTTTTTTAATTGGCTTCTAAAACATGTAAATCTCAGCTGTTCCTTTAAGGAAATAGAAGATATAAATAAGTGAACGTCCACACCTTAAAACTGCGGAAAGTAAGCTTGGGGACACCCCCCCAGGTGAGTTACCTTTTGTCACAAACCGAACGGAAATAAGGTTAAGCACGATTTTTCTTGAATCTCGCTGTGGGCAATGCCGCGTTAGGCCCTTACAGTCTTGGAACACCACTTTAAAGAGGAGAGAGACCTCCAGACCTATTGGGGAAGGTTTGCGGGGACTGAAGAGTCTTCCCCTTGCGGGGGGATCTCTTCATCCCCTCAGGGCTCGGCCGCGCCCACAGGGCGGGAAGACGCTCTGCGCATGCGTGCTGACTTCCGCCCGGCTACAAGATGGCGGCGGCCGTCCGCGTGCGCCTCTGCTCTGTGGGAGTTCCGCTCGGCGCCAAGCAGGTGATGGTCCCGGGAGCGCCCGTATCCCCTGCTCTGGCCCGGTCTCTGAGGAAGTCCCCCACCGCCCTGCATGAGATGGCGGCTTGGGGGCTCCCGAGCGAGTGGGGCAGTGTGTTGGAGGCGCTGCGGCCTGCAAGGCTTTCCCGCCGGTGGGAGCCAGGCCTCTCTTCCTCCCTACCCTCTCCCCCCCGGAATTCGTAGGGCATGCGGGTTTGTACGGCTCTTCCAGGTTTTGCGGAGCTCTGCGTAAATTGCTAGTGCTAGCTTGAGACCTGGCTAATGTTTGGAGTTGAGTTATTTTCGAGAAAAAATGCACCTACTAGAGAAGGGCAAGGAAGCTGGCGAGGGGTCGGGAGCACAAGTTTTATGAGGAGCGGCTGAGGGAGCTGGGGATGTTCAGCCTGGAGAAAAGGAGGCTGAGGGGAGACCTCACTCTCTCCTACTCTCTGAAAGGAGGGTGCAGGGAGGTGGGGATTGGTCTCTTCTCCCAAGTCGCAGGTGATGGGACAAGTGGAAATGGCCTCAAGTTGTGCCAGGGGAGGTTCAGATTGGACATCAGGAAAAATTTCTTCACTGAAAAGGTTATCAAGCATTGGAATGGGCTGCCCTAGGGAAGCGGTTGAGGCGCTATCCCTGGAGGTATTTAAAAGACCTGACATGGTGCTCGGCCATATGGTTTAGTATTGATAGGTTGGTGTTTTTGTTGGTTGGTTGGGTTGGGGTTTTTTTGTCAGTTAAGTTGCTGGTTGGACTAGATGATTTTAAAGGTCCCTTCCAACTGAGGCTACTCTGTGATGGTGCCATGTTTCCTGCAGTCCCTCTCCATGTAACGTTTGCTTTCTTCAGCTTTAGGATGCACCTGAAGAAGGTGGTATCAGGCCCTCTTAAGTAGGTAAGCATTAAAAGTGATATCCAAAGCAGTTATAAAAATATGCATATTTATTATGTTAACTCTTTAATGTTTTCTTAAAGGGGGAAAATAGTTGTGTTGCTGTGTGTAAAATAAACCATGTGAGTTCATAGACTCTTTTTCTGGGGAGACTTCGCTTTATGAAGCTACCGCTGTTGAAGTGGAAAAATTTTAACCTGCAGATTTTGTGGTTGTTTATGAAACTTATGAGGTGTGCTAAAATGTCTGTTACAGAAGTTAATTTTAAAAAGCGAAGAAACCTATTTCCAGGATGATGTCTAAACATAAATGCGATGCACACCTGACTTTTGAATGATAAGCACTCATTTTAAAGTTGGTGGAACTATCAATGGTATAAAGATGACAATGGTTTTGAATGCTTAGGATCTGGGGAGGAGGATGTATTTACTAATGCAGGTGAAAATTAAAATATTGTTTGTTCTGTCAGCTTTGTGTGCTACTTTTTTGGCCTGCAATATACACAACTTTTTTTATATTTTATTTTAGGAAGAGTGAGTATTTCCATCCTTCAGAATGCCCAACTCCAATGCTAAATTTCACTGTAACAACAGAGGTGGTCAGGAAGCTGGCAGGCGGGAGTTGGTTTCCAGGTCTTTGCAGAGCGCGCAGCATTGCCTGGAGGACCAGGATTTTGGAACTGCATATGCTCACTATCTCCTGGTACTAAATCTAGCTCCTGAGTTAAAAACCAGTGTCAAAGTAAGTGCTCTTTGAATTACTTGAAGCAATTTTATTTACTGTATTCCACTTGAGGCTTTGTGATGTGTTTTGTGCTTGTGATTTGTTGTATGTAACTGATTTTCCTATTCAATCTTCAGAATAAAAGCAAAAAAGAGTAGTAGTTGGGACAGCCAGTAACTTTAATAAGCTGTGTATGCCTATGGGAAGGGAATTAATGCACTTCTCTTTTAGCCTGTGCGTGTCAAATAAGTTTAATTAAAAGTAAGCCTTATTAGTATTGATTTGTAGTATAGCATGCGTTAATATACACAGAGGCCCTTAGTGTACACTGCTGGGTGATGATCCACACTGCTTGGTGGGTATCCAAGAGTTTGTTTCTGCTTCTTCAAGTGGGCCAACTAACCTGGGATGGTAGCAGTCGTGTGATGCTGCTTAAAGAAACAAAGGTGTTCAGGTGCACATCAGAATATCTCTAGATTTTTTTTCAGGACACTGCTGCTGCTGGTAACTTCCAGCAACTCAGTAATACCCATTTTGTTTTCTAGGAAATGTTTCAGTTTACTCTCTTTAAATGGGCAGAAGAGCTAGATTCTCTGGCACGGATTCAAGATCTGTTTAACTGTTATGAGCAAGCACTTGAGCTGTACCCAAATGATGAAGTGATATGTAATAGTATGGGAGAACATCTTTTCAGGTTTGTAGTAATGTACATTCATCTTTTGTACAGATCTCATATAGTAGTATATGTTAATAAACAATACCTAATTCAGCAGAGCACATAAAATGTACTTAAAGGAAATAAACACAAGTATGTACATCATACTCTGTATTGATGTTGCTTGATCTGTTGAACTTCAGTTGTTTGTCAGCTTCAAACAGCATAGCCATTGCTGAAATAAATGTTGATACATCAAAAAAAAAAAGTAAAAACACTTTTATGGAAGTAAACAATTCAAAGTAAAAGCACTGCCTTCAAATATTTTCTAACAATCTATTAAAGAATTACTAAACAAAAGAGAGACCAGAATTGTTCAGTCACTGTGTTAGCTACACAGTGGTTAATCTACAGTTTTTGAAGTTCTTACTTTCTTTCCTGAAAACTGTCTTTTAATTCTGATCCTTCTTAAGGTCACATATAACAGATCTTTGAAGTGAAGAAGCTGGTCATGTGTACTGCTCCCTGTAGGACTGCTCTTAAGTGATTTGAGCTTAAGCTTTTATTAGTGTACAGCATGTTTTTCCTGCTTTCTCCAAACACTGCAAAACATGATGCTTTCCTGTTGATCAGGGTTCTAAGATCTTCAGATAGGTTCTAGGTCCAGATAGTTTTGATTAGGTTTGCTTTTTGTGATTTTGTTTGCTTTAAGAAAAACTCTTCCAGCATTGTATTAAAGTGTACATGTATTTTGCATTCATAGATTTGGGGGTTTTTTTAGTGCCATCTTATTTGGGAATACGCTATAGGTATCATAAAAACTTGCTTCAAGTTAAACATTTAGTTCCAAAGTTGCCACTTTAGCAAGCAACTCAAAATTTGGAGGGTTTGCAGCATGCTACATGCTACTATGCAGCATGTTCCAGAACAGTTCTGTGGTTTGTAGCATTCTCTTGGCTTGAAAATCTGAAGCTGGATTGCAGAGTTACTGCTGTCAGGTTGTAGCAGCAAGTTCTTGCTAAACCTGTTCTAGTTTATTGAAAGTTGTGGTGGTAGATGAAGACTGGTGTGTACAATGGTATTTTTTTGACTTCTGTTGATTTCTGAAGTGGTTAGTAGAGCTGTAAAGCATTATTTTTCATAAGGTAATAGCAGTGTTTCAAAAGATAATATTTCTAACTAATACTTCCATTGTCTTTTAACTCATATAAAACCTCTCTGTAGGTCTACATAAATGTATAGATGCAGCTGAATGCATGCTTTCTATTTCTTTTTTGTCATTTTTTTACTATTAGAATGGGCTTTAGAGATGAAGCAGCTGGATATTTCCATAAAGCAGTGAAGCTTAACCCAGACTTTGCTGATGCAAAGGAGAACTTCTACCGTGTTGCGAACTGGCTTGTGGAACGCTGGCACTTCATCATGCTCAACGACACCAAGAGGAATCTTACTTACCTAAAAGCGATTGAGAAGGCTGTCTGCTCAGGATGCAAATCTGTCCTTGATATTGGAACAGGAACAGGAATCTTGAGGTGTGTCATAAGCGTGTATTTAACATGAACTCAGTAGAAATATATTCGTCAAACAAAATTTGGTTGCTAGTGGAAAAATCCCAAGTGTTTTCACTCCCTTTTTTTGAGACAAGGCTTAAAGGAAATAAAGCTTTCAGGAGTCCCCGAGTTGGGAGGATAGTATCTAGTAGTATTTTTGGAACTTTTTTTTAATTTGATGCAGCTGGTTTTTGTGTAGAAAGTTTCTTAATGAAAATGTTCTAGTATAAAGACTGCATTTAGCATAGCTGTGGAGTATCCTTATACTACATGTATTTTACTGTTTGTTGGTGGATACCAAAAGATATTTCAAGAGTGTGATATCAGGGTTCATACAAGAGCTATTAGGTGATTTTTAGACTTGAACTGTTTTCTCAGAAATATAAAGCAGATGCAGAAATAGAACTTAAGAACAACCTGTATCTGGTCATGCTTTACTTAAAATGATTTAAACTGGAAGGAAAAAGCACTGATTCTTGTTTTTCAGCATGTTTGCAAAAAAAGCAGGAGCATCTTTTGTCTATGCCTGTGAACTGTCAAAAACCATGTATGAACTCGCCCGTGATGTTGTGGCAGCAAATAATATGGAAAGAGAAATCAAACTTCTGCATTTGAAGTCACTTGATCTAGAAATTCCAAAGCACATACCTGAAAGGTACGTTATTGCGCTCGGTTGTGATAGTATTTTTAATTTGCTCTTAGTTTCAGGAAAATAGAAAATGCCCTGTAACCTAAGCAGGAAATAACTTTGTCTATGGTATTAAACATAATGGGAAGAGGCTCTCTGTACAGAGGACTATAGAGGAGTGAGAAACAATAACATGTTTTTTTAGATTGTACTAATTTCTGTGGTAGATCAACAATGTCATAAATTAAGGAGTTGAATTCTTTGATGGTGGGAGCTTTGGGGCATATGCAATTACACTGCAGCAATAAGAAAAGAGGAATTGGATTACTACATTATAGAAGTCATTTTCACCTACTTTTATTTTTAACAATTTGTGGCTTACTTCTGCAGCCCATGACTAGGATGGAGGTATGTGTTAGGGCCTGCAAAAGAAGACAGTTTCTGGGACATACCATACCCCTGCAACTTCATGTCAACTTTTGTGTCTGTTAGAGAGATCAGAAATTGCAGATTGCCTCCCTCTTCTGATCAGGGAGCGAGGGACAACCTCCCCTCCCCTCTGTCCTGTCTCCTAAGGACAGTGCTTGTGTGTTTGTATTGAGCTTTTTGTTTGCATATAAGCAGCTGCCCACCTGTCTGTATAGCAGAGATCCATCTGCTTAACTTATTTTTCCAATATTAAGTATTATCTTATAAAGCATAGTAAGAGCTACTGGGACAAATTATCAACTTGGAATTGCTCTTGGTGATACAGCTTTCAGTACATGCAATATAGGATTTTTATGCTACCCTGCTCCTCTTTGCTCACTGTCCATTCAGCAGAGGTTCTTCTGGAGGATCTGTGAATTTCTAGCAGGTAGAAATCTGAGAGGATTGTTAAGTTTTGGTATAAGTGAAGGACTGGTTTATCACTTCAGCTCACTGCTGCTAGGGATGCAGATTAAAGGGAAGGAATGTAGGAAAGAAAGTTTACTTTGAGTTTATAACATGAAGTGTCTGGTTGATGGCAAAGCCTCATAATCTGAAGTGATGAAGCTCCTATGATGTAGTGTGGCAGTCAGGCCTTGTCTAGTTGTGTCAGCTGAGCTACAGTAACTGATAAGTATCCTCTTAGGGCATATGGTTACTGGGTGTTGCCTGTCAGGAATAAATTGTTACTGTTCTGGAAATGCCTTATCATACCATATGTTTTTTGGTTTTAATTAAAAGGATTTAGGATTTTGGAGTCTATTAGTCTGCATAGTAATTTTAGGGTGCTTTGATTATAGGTTGTTGGGGTGGTGGTTTTTTAATTCCTTTTTAACACATGCATGGATCTCTTGCACAAGATTCAGACAAAATGCATATTCTGCAGTATCACTGGCTGTGTGCCCAGGCTGAAACGTCTTCCTATTTTGGCTAGATTCTTCCCACATGATGTATTTATAAATGCTGAACAAGAAGCTTTATGGTAAACTCTTGCTCAATATTTATTCTCTTTTATCTGCATCTTGAATTACTTCTAACAACAACTCAAACCAAATAATTTGTTGGAAGACTTAAATTGCCCATTGAAACTTTAGAAGTTTCAGTGGAAGCTGGTGGAAGTTTTGATCTGAGCTCATGTTGGTGTGGAGTTTGGTTTTGTTTTTTTTTTTCTTTAAAAGAATGACTGTTAACAGGAATGTGTGTTATATATTATATTTCACGGTGTCCTTTTTCTCATCTAGGGTTTCCTTGGTTGTCACAGAAACAGTTGATGCTGGTTTATTTGGAGAGGGGATTGTGGAGAGCTTGATGCATGCTTGGGAACATCTACTTCTACAACCAAAGGTAGGTGATGTGGATACATGTGTACAAGTAGGACTCCTGTTTTGTTATATATGTATTTGTGCCGAAACGTGTGTGCTTGTGCACTAGGAACAACTGTTTTCTAAATATTTTATACTTATTGATATTTTTAAAATGAGTTATCTGGATTTCTTCTGTGAATTTGATTTTGGTGAAAGGCAATAAACCACCCGTAATTCTATGAGCTCGTGTTCTGAGTAGACAGGTACTTGCAGTGCATGTTTACCTTATTAGTTTTCCAGCATACAGAGGTGGTTCAACCTTGGTCACTGTTTCTTTTTTTCTTCTGCCCTCCCCTTTGCAAGTAACACCAAAGGGATTTGTTTGTGCTTTCAAGGTGCTATTCTCCTCTACGTTTGATTGTAGCCTGGTCATTTTGAGACACCAGCTAGTAGCAGAACGTTGTGTCAGTCTGAGCAGAAAGTGCTGAATTATGGTAGAATTATTTCTCATAGTAACACTAGAGAACAGTCAGTTATAATTTGGTAAATATAGTATGTTCTTAATTTATTTTTTGCTAACTTGGAGCATTGCTGGAAGACTGAATGATTCCACTGGATTTCTTGGATTTTACTTTGTGTTTTGCATTTTAGCTAGAATACATTAAGCAAAGTAATATGACAAGGAGTCTTACATGGGTTAACCTCTGTTAGGTTTTTTGAAATAGAAAGACTTCTCTTTTATTTTGATGTTGCATTGTTTCCAAGTAAAGTTAAAAAAAAATCTTTATCTGTCAGCAAGCTTTTTGTATTGTTTTGAACAAACTGATGACCTCTAGTGTTAAGTGTAGGAATGATGCATAAATGAAAGGTCTTCAAATGTTTCAATATATTTAAACGGAATATAAAATAAAAAAAACCCACTTTTTAAAAATTACGCAGAGGAAGTAGTAGACTGAAAAGTAAAGCTGATGCATGGATATATTGAAAAACAGCAGTTTAAGGATCAACTAGAATGACTAAGACCAGGAGCTTTACTAGTCACTGAGAACTTACTGATGTTTAGTGACTATAGTATTGAATAGCTTATTAATACATAACCTGGGTTTTGCCTCAATTGTAGAAATAGGTCACTATCTCATTGCATGTTGTTATTCATATTTTCACAGCCTAAAAATCAAGATGTCAGTACTGGAGACTATGGCAGAGTCATTCCTGCAAGTGCTACAATATTTGGGATGGCAGTGGAATGCAAAGAGATTCGTAGACATCACAGGTATATTTAAACTCTAGCACAGCTTGAATCTGTATTTGTTATTTGGGAAGAGAGACTGATGGTTTTTATGGAGGATTTTTTATCATTTGTTTTATTTTTTTTAATGTTTTCACTAAACACATCTCTGCTCTCACCCTCTGCAACCTTTTTCCAGATTTGTTTGTTTCTTTGTCTGTGTTTTTTTTCCTCCCCTTTGTGGTTCAGACTTTCTGGATCACTTCATCAGAAACTCTTGATTTTCAGTTATGGTGAAATACGTGCCTTTAACATATGCTAAAGAAATTGATTTCCTTAATAGTGAAATAAGGAATCAATCTCTGTATTGGAGTTTCTTGGATCAGTGCTTGGCCTTTTTCCTCCTTCATTTTATCCTCTTTATGATCCGCTCCATACCTCACTGCTGTACCTAACCATTTCAGAAGATGAGGACAGGAGTTTGTAAAGCTTAAGTGCTAATAATCCCAGCTAGCATTATCTTTCTGAACAAGTGCCTTGCTTACTTCCAAACTAGCATACAGTAGGGTTTCTTTGCTTAGACTGGTTCTGACTGTGTATCAGTTATTTTTGTAAGTCATTTTTTTTTCCTCATTTTCTAGAACAGTACTGCTGTATGGAGACAGTATCTGTCTGAGAGGTTTGGACTTGATGTATTTTGTTTAGGCAGATTTAAGGCAGATTTAAGATCAAAGAGACTACAAAAATTAATTTTTTTATTCCATATCTATTTATCTTTGTTCTGAATGTTCTGTTCACCTGAAAGAAACACCTTTGTTATCTGTCTAATGCAGTGTCAGAAAAGCTTTATTTGCTCTTATTATCATAGAGTATATTCTTTCTAGTTCTCTGTCAAGACTCAAGGAGTTGTACTTATGGGGGCAAAAGTCTGTGGCCTTTGACAAAGGACATGCTGAGCTTTTTCTCAGTTTCTAGTGACATCATTCAGTTCTGAGTCTTGAAAGAGATGCGTTTTCTTGCTGTAAAGCTGCTCTGAACATAATAAGTACCCCACAAAATTCTGTTTTTCAGGTTTTCTATTCCAACACACTCTGCATTCAAAAATGCTAAGCCTGGGAAGAATTTCCTTTGGGCTTTTTGGTCAAATTATTTGTGGTTTCATTTCTTCCTTTTTTTTTCCTTTTATTTCCAGAGTGGAAATGCAAGAAGTTGCTGGTGTCTGCTTGCCAAGTTCAGTGCAGTTCTTTAGTCCAACATACGCTTCTGCTGGTTCAGAGGAAACTGTTGAACCTTACACCACCGAGAAGCTCAGTCGTATTCCTGGAGGTTACGTACCTCTGACAGAACCCTGTCAAGTCATGACAGTAGATTTCAACAATCTGCAGGTAATAATGGTTTTTATGTCCTTTATAAATAATCTAGTTATGAATAACGAGAGACCCGTACCTTATTTGCTTTCCAAGTTCACAAGTGCAAAGTTGGCAGGGCTGCACTGAAATCCTCTGTTGGTAGTGATATTTGTCTGGTGGTGTGGTGGTGTGATTCATCAGATGACAGTTTGTGAGTTTTTGAAGGTGGAGTTTTTTGTTTGTTTGAAATAGTTTAAGGAACTAAATTAGCTCACCAAGGTGTCAAACAACTGCCAGCCTCAGAGCAGGGAGGGGGAGAAAGAATGCAATAGACTCATCTTAATGATTTCTGCAGTTGTGAAGCTGACTTAGTTTATTCCTCTGAAGTTAGAGTCTTCAAGAAACTCTTGAAGACAAAAAAAGAAAGGAAGTATTTTACATCTGACATTAAAATGTCTGTAAGTGTTGATGGGTGTAAGTGAGACGGAAGATGAAGAAATTATTGTATTTAATCAGATTGATTCCACCCTTCAGCTCCTTTGGTATTTCTGTAATGGCAGTCTGAAATACGGTAGCATTATTTTGTGTGTTTTGGACTAAATAGGCCTGAACTGTAAGGCAAGGACCTCATCCGCCCACAGCTGAGCATGCTATAAAGATAGTACGTCTGAGCTCTGGTGTGTTTCTTGCTCATTGACCTGTGGTGAGGAGTTAGTGTTGAGTCAGAGCTAAAAATAGGTTCTGTTATATAAATATAAAGTATTCCTGGCTACTGCTTGGCCAGGGATTGCAGTGTTTCTGAATCAATAGCTTGTTCCTAGTTGGCTTGTCTGACATCCTGAGATTAAAAATGAAATAAGACTGAAGCCCCTCAGTATACGACTGGGAGTGATCTCTTGGTGACCTAATGTTGCTTCTGCTTCTAGCATCAATAAAAAACTATCACTGTTACCTGAGATGCCTACTCTTAAGCATCTGCCTGCTGGAGGTGTAAAGATAATTTTAAAGAGTAAAAAACCAGCGCTACTCCTTAAACCATGTTTCAGAACCACTCCTTTGAAGTTTCAGTTAGACTAAGGGCGTGTTTCTGTCATGAAAGGGTAAGATATGATAAGTGGGGGTAAAGGGAAGAGATGCAATTAATTGTTTGGGAATCCCTGGTTATGGTTTGTTAATTTTTTCACTGACCAAATGTGGCAATTCCAAACATGGGTAGGTTAGTTTCAACCTGGAGTTTTGTCTGTGTTTGTTTTGTCAGGATGTTCAATTTGTGTGGGTAAAAAATAAAAAAGAAAAATTGTCTGTGCTTCTATTGGAGATAAAAACCCTGCTATACTTACAGACAGTAGCAGAATTACCTACCAAATATTGAAATTCAGATATAAAGTCACTTAGCACTAGTAAGGTGATTTCAAAGACCTGTTTTCTAAACTTGTATTTCACAGAAGGAGAGGGATTTTGCATTTATCTGCTTGTCCTCACTACCCAGACCTAAACTGACAGACCTGAGAAAAAGACTTAAAATACGGTACACAGTGTTTCTCAAACTGTTGTAGGAGGCTTCAAAGACATCAGAGAAATAATGATAAGAAGTCAAACTTTAAAAAAAAAAAAGCAAAGCTGAGTTTTATGCTGATTACTTTATTACTGCTATTATTAGCAGCAGCTGCCCAGTTGCTGCCAGGCAGGGGAATGTGGCTGTAATTACAGGCTGCAGATGCTTGTGCCGAGCCAGGTACTACCTGGGTGCATGTTTTCTGGCAGTAGATCAGTGCCACTGGGAGTGGAAGTCAGTGTTTACCTCAGCAGCCAGTAATTAAAGCTCAGTTTCACTTTCAGGCCCTAGAGGACCTGAGCCCTTGCCAACAATTGCACGTACTGGCTCTTCCTAATTTTAATGAGAAGTTACTGTGTGGAATATTTGAGAAAAATCTGGGTTAAGACATAGGAAACTTAATAACTGCATTTTTTCTGTAGTTTTTCCTTATTTTTTTTTTAATGCGAGTTATCTCTTTTTTTTATTATTATTTATTCAGAGGATATATGTGGCATAGCATAATTTTGTACCTACTCCTGCATCACTGCTTTGCATCACTGCACCACTCCTGCATCATTGCTGCCTCTTTAGGTACAGGGGTTGATAAATTGCCATCCTGATGCACTAGGGCTGTTCAAGTTGCAGTTGTCCACTGCATAAACTGTTTTCTATTACTTATGACAAATGTGAGGAATAAATATGGGATAAGTGACATGGTAGAGAGTGGAAAGGCTGGAATAGCAGCCTTCATGTGGGTTTTAAGTGTTGCATGCTGCAAGATAGGGATGTAACACTACAGTTACTAAACTCGTGGATGAGAACCTTGGGCCTCCCGCTTTTAAGGAATATTCAGGAAGAATATTCTTAATATAAAGTACACTTCTGAACAGCTATAACTTTCCAGAAACTGACAAACAGAATCATGCTTGTGCTCTTCCTTCGAGGGACTTACTGTCAGCAAAGCCTCAGCTTCCTACTCTTTTTGTTGGTTTTTTTTTTTCTCTCCAGTTGAGGATGTATGGAAAAAATTACTAGCAGCAAAGTATTTTTATTGAAGAGCAGTGAGATCTCATTATGAACTTTATGAACATCCAGTAATTCTGACACACGCATTGTCCAGAGATCTCAGTTGTGAGAAGAGAGGTAGACCAACTCTTGGAGGAAGACAGAATAAAAAGGGAAATAGTTAAAAAATGCAGTGTGTGGGAGCTACTCTTAGAGTGGAACTTTTCTTTTGCACTGTGTATTTTAAGATTGAAACTTAGCAGAAATGTTGACGTTAGCAGTTCAGGAAGCTGATAAATGCTTAGGCAAGGCTGTTGTGTTACTAACTAGAAAGGTTGTGACTTAGAGAATCTTTGGTCCCTTGTGACTGACCTATTTTTACTTGGTTTATTCCAGAACTATCTGCATTAGAGTTGCATCATTTATGTTTGTCAGTGTTGGTAGCAGAAGGTAATTAGTGAGGAAAATAGATCGTATGTGGAAGAAGGCCTAATTCCTATTACATACTCAGAATGTTGTAGGAGTACTGGAAATTTTATAATCTGATCTCTTTAGGGCAGGTATTGATTCTTCCCAAGAGTAAAATTGTACATGCCTGAGCTTTTACACAAAGCCCAGGTAGCAGAGAAAATATCCTCAAAGATGTTTGACTTAGTTTTTTTGTAATAATTTTGCCAAACCTGTGTTCAAGTGAATTCAGTGCTTACATACAGTATTTCTAGAACTGTTTGAATGCATGTACCCAAGCATTGGCTTGAATCCAGCCCCAAAGACTGTCTCAGTTTACTCTCACGAGGCAAGCCTTGCCAGTCTGAAGCCTTTCTTGAGGTTTTCAGTGTTTTTTAAATTCTTGTGTTTTGAGATGTAGGTGTGTTTGCTTTAATGGCTGATGGGCTCAGGCTGGTCATGTGCATAACTGCACTTGTGTGTGGGAGGGCAGCTCCTGTGCTATGAGTACTCATGGTAATTGGTGGTGTAGCAGCTTGTTAACTTCAGGTTTCTGTTGTGTGCCCTCATGGATCGGTGCAGAAACTGGAGTGATTTAGTGAGTGTAATAAAAACCATCTTTTATTTACGTAAAGAAACGCTCTCACACTTTTTTTTCCTCTTTCCACTTTGTTCAGGAGCTGAAAAGCCTTGCAGCTAGAAAGCCCTGGAAGCTCAGCCTGCCAGTCACTGAAGGAGGAATGCTAGATGCTGTTGTGGTGTGGTTTGTGCTACAGCTGGATGATGAGCACGCTCTATCTACAAGTCCCAGTGAGGAAACTTGCTGGGAACAGGCAGTCTATCCTGTGCAGGGCCTCCTTGGTATGTCCTATGGATTTTTGTGTTGCAGTACTTAATACACCTGGTTTCATTTTGGTTTTGAGCTAGTTAGGTTATCTTGGGGATTAGGAAGTGGCAGCAATTAGGTGTAGGAAAAGTTCAATAGCAAGTAGGTGTGAGGTGGTTCCTGAGCACATTTCTGGACTGTAGTGCACAGGTCTTGTTCGTGTGATTCTGCTGTGAAGCAGATAAAGGACCTACTTAGGATCTGGGAGAATGCTTTTCATTAAGTAGGTTTGTTTCTATACTGAATTCAATGCATTGTGGAGCAGCTCCAAACAGTGGGGCTACTGGCTGGCTCCACCGTGTTGAGATGTGACTTGTGAAAGGGAGGTGGGGGCGGTGAGGTAGGCATTGCTGGCTGCTACTGCTAGAAAACCAAAACTAAACATTCTCACCTACCCCTCGCCTCCATCTTGGACTCATGAATACTGTTCCACGCCCCCAGCAGCCTCTACTCTCCATTCACCTCTTCTCCATTCTCCTATTTCACTGAGTCTTAGAGTATCTCAAGGGACCCGTAAGGATTATTGAGTCTAACTCTCTGCTCCTCTCAGGACTACCTAAAACTAAACCACATGACTAAGAGCATTGTCCAGATGGTCCTTGAACTCTGACAGGTTTGGTGCAGTGACCGTTTCTCTGGGGACCCTGGTCCGGTGACCGACCACAGTTTCAGTGAAAAACCTTTTTCTAATGGCCAAACTGAACTTCCCCTGGTGCAGCTTCATCCCATTTTCTTGTGTCCTGTCGCTGGTTACTAGAGAGAGGACATCAGCACCTCTCCTCTGTTGCCCCCCTGTGAGGAAAGTGTAGACTATGACAGCAGTTCTGTTTTGAAATTCTGGTCTGTATCAATTGATTTACTTTCTTAGAATGTACACAGAGAGTATCCAAAGACCATCTTAAGCCTGTCCACCACAAATGTCCCAGTAAAATTTCTTTTGAATAAGTTGCCCTTTCTAAACTGTAGCTACTGTTTTCCATGTAACTATGAATTTACCTTTGTCTACAGGAGGTATTAAAATGCATCTATTTTGCATTTTAAAGCAAAAGCAGTTTCTTTACCAGGCTGTTTTTTGTCCTGCTCTGCTATTGATAGGACACTGAAAGTAATACATATTAATCACAGGCTTATTTTGAGAATAAATAGATTTTTGCGTAGTTTGAGACAGTTTAAGGCAAATATCAACACACAGTTGCAAACTTTAGCTTGTGAACTAGAACAGTTCTTTCATACACGCTACTAAGAACTAATGAAGAAATGAAGTAATGCTTTCCTTGTGATGTTTTTGTGTTTTTTTAAGCACTGTGTGGCTGCTTCACTGATATTTGCTATGAAATAACTGATGTGACTCTTCTGTGCTTTTTTTGACAAGATTATTCCGTGAAGCCTGGAGATACCGTGTCGATGGAAGTTTGCTGCCAAGACTGCTACTTGAAGATTCAGAAGATTTCTTCTTTGACTTCCGAGTGCGGGATGGACGTCAGCGAGAGAGATGATGCCCTGAGTTTAGGCAATGAGGCTGAATTATGTCATGCTCTGGCTGGGCTGCAGACAACTAACAAACAGGACGGCACCGGTCAAGTGTGTGTGTTGGAATCCACAGAAATAGCTCTGCTGAACAACAGGCCGTACCACGAATGCTTCAAAGCTGCCATGGGCAAGGTGTTGTCATCATTACGTCCCCATAAGGACTTACAGTCCATGGATATTGATGGACATGGCAGTGGGAGGCACCTCCAAGAGAGTCAAATCAAGAGCTCTCTAGATGTGGCTCCTGATCCTTTGTACGTTTTAGATGTGTCTGAAGGCTTCTCCATCCTGCCAGTTATAGCTGGCAAACTTGGACCCGTTAGAGCCTACAGTTCTATTGAGAAAGAACAGCATCAAGCAGCACTTAATGTCATTTCAGAAGCTAACCATTTCCCTAAGGAAACATTAGAGTTTTGGCTGAGTCACTTAGAAGATGAAAGTGTGGTGCTACAGAGACCTAAATCAGACAAATTGTGGAGTATTATTATCTTGGATGTTATAGAGACATCAGGTTTAATCCAGCAGGAGGTGATGGAAAAGGCTGCAATATCCAGGTACAGTATAGATGGACAAAACATTCCTAGGAATCCATAATTATCTGAAAACTTTTGGAAATATTCCTTCTAAGTACAAAATTACTCTCATCTTGCTTCTGTAGAGCAGAAAAAGCTGGTTTTCTGAACAGATTGAACCTCCCAGAGTGTTTCTGGTGTGACCATTATATATGTGTATCTCTTTAAAAAAGGAAAAAGTGTCAAGATTTCACTTTTATAGACTTCTTTGTATTTTGTATGCAAGAATGTGAATGGAAGATCTTATTGCTTGGTCTGTCGGAAGCTCCTGGGATAGCTGGCACCATAGTAACAGCCAGGTAGCTTTTAGTGCAAGGTTTAAAAAAGCAAAGTTTAAAAAAGATTCATGCACATGTCAAACTGTGGCTGGAACAAACTGGTTCCACTAAAAGACAAACACAGGGTGTTTTCTGCCAGGGAGGCAGCAACCCTTTTACCCAGGGTGGGGAGAAATGCAGAGCAAAAGAAATAAAACAGTGGAAACAGGTAGCACAAAAAAGGAAAAAGTAAATGTAAAATGGGTTTATCCCGTTTCTGTGATGCCAGGGAATCTTCTCTTCATGCTTAGCGATGGAAGAATATTCCACATGATTGACCACCAGGTCAAGAGAGGTCATCTTTCCCCTCCTCTGCCCTGGGGAGGCCCCATCTGGAGCACTGGGTCCAGTTCTGGGCTCCCCAGTTCAAGAAGGACAGGGAACTGCTGGAGAGGGTACAGCAGAGGGCTACAGAGATGATGAGGGGCCTGGAGCATCTCTCTTATGAGGAGAGG
>BJBW01009345.1:0-5000 GCA_004320125.1 Scolopax mira
CAACTGATATTAGAACAAAAATAAATGACCTGCAGAAAAGACAAGTGCAAGTGTCAGGGGAAAGCACCACTCTCCTCGGTGACTGCTCAGGGCCTGACACTGCTTCTCTGAAGCCAAGCCTGTGGCCTCCTGAAGCTTCCTTGCACCCATGTCCACACTCAGCCTGGGGCCCTCAATTTGTGTCTGGAAGTGGACACAGACCACCCATCACAACAAACCTAAAAAACAGGGGGGTGTTCTGCTTTACTCCAAGCAGCACAGTGATCCAGGAAAAGGGATGCTAGAATCAAGTGACTTCGAGTCAGGCTCACTGAGAAAAGAAGTGGTACCTCAGACATACCAACTGCAGTGATGGTGCTGCGAGAGACAAAACACCACCAGCAGTAGACAAGAGTTTGTGTAAGGGAGCAAAACTTTTCACCAAGGATCTCAGCAGTAGTAACTGAATCTAGTAATATGAATTCTGATTTAGCATTTTCCTCTTAAGGAAAAATTTCTTGTGAAACCTTTTCCACGGGCAGTAATTTACCAAGAGAACTAAGTAGAACCCTACTAATGGGGAGTTTTGAAAAACAAGACTTGTTAATGCTCTAGGGAATATACACACACACTATGGGGAAAAATCCTGCTTGGGAATAGCCATTATTAGGTGACCTCCCAGGTCCTTACCATTTCCAATTGCACTGCTTTTAAGAGCTTGGCACTGAAATGCTGTACAAAGTGACACCGTTTTTTCCACTCATAACTGAGCTAGAAAAACTATTTTGCATCAAAATTAAACAGACCTCACAGAACAAGAAAAAGGCTTTGCTTTGTTTCATCTTATTGTACCAAGAAGTCACTGCTGCTTGTTTAACAATAGACAAGACTTTTCAGGTGATGGGAGGAATGAAAAATGTGAGCGGTTAAGAACTCCTGATCATTGAGGAGATATTTGAGACACAGAGCTCGATTAACTGCTAGCTAAAAGACAGAGGAGGATACCATTGCTTTTTGCCACTGTGTTTCAGCACAACAAAGATACACATAAGATGCCAATCTTTCATCTGGATCCGAATTTCTACAGACACAGCTGGGTAAGGGTTGACATTTAATTTGTCAAGATTTTTTTGGTAATTGGTTAATACTAATATCCACTGGAGCCCTCAGGCTGCTTTAGCAGAACTTAAATTTCCCAGAGTATCACATCACACAGCTTAAAACTACTGCAACTACTGTTTCTCTGATGAAAGACATGCACAGCAAAAATAGAGTCATCGAATACCAATTCATAACTACATCCCACCTACACATGTCCACAGCAAACACAGGAATTTCAGCTTAACACTCACAGGATCAAAGCGTAGCAGATCAGGTAGTATCTGTCATAGCAAAAAGACATGGAAGAAAATCCTCCTGACCTCGCTCTCTTATGAGTAGAAGGAACTCACTCATCTCCACAGCACCTGCAGGGATGGAAGGGAGTGAATTACTTTGATTACTTAGACCAAAATTCACCTGGGTCTTTTAAGTCAGTGCCTGCACTTAACACCTGTGCCTGAAAATCTGCCAGATTGGAAACACCAGTGGCAGACTGGATTGCAATCAAAATCTACAAGCAGGAAGGCTTAGCAAAATTCAGATCTCAATTCAAACTTTTCCCTTAAACCCTGAATTCTGGGTCTAAGGTTCAGGGTTGGATGCATGACTGCTCCAAAAAGATCAACATGAGATGAAAGCTGATGCTTCCCCCCTCTTTACCATAAAGGATGATTAAGTATCTGTCACCTGGAGATCATGCTTCTTTGGGACAATCTCTCTCAGTGGAAGCTGTTACAGGTGTCAGCAGGACTTTCTGCTCATCATAAGATTTCTATAACTGCTCACCAGCCTTTGGGGTAGCATCTCAGACTTCTGACACACACACACAGAGGACTAAAAGAAGAACTGAAAGTTAAGCTAACATTCAAGGGAATCGTTTTAAGAAGTGATTTCCATTTGGGTGCTGCATAGTAGAGACCAGTTGCACAAAACATGTTTGAAAAGTGTCTTTTTTTAAAGTGGAAAACAATTATTTAAAGAACCTGAATGTACATGGGAATGAAATGCTCTCCTGCGAGTTAAAACACTCCTTCCAACCTCTTTAATTTGACCTCCCTAAATGTCAAAGTGTTCTACATGTTTTAGTCCTCTTGGAGATCTGAGTGCTGACCATGGACCACCGATAAGCCAGAGGGCAGATATAAGTCATGGAGAAGAGCAAAACCCCTTGCAATAATTAATTTGAATTCAACCTAAATGTAAACTGTAATGAAGATTTCCAGTAGGGAAAAAAGCACCAAAGAACAGATGAAATACAAAAATATTTAATAAATTAGCGCACTGCAAGTACTCTTCAACCCACCACATCAGAAAAAGATGCATGCTCTTTCATCCCAAAATTCAGCATTGCTTATTTCAAGGGGAATGGTGTTGGCTCATTTTAAAGACTAATTACCACTAAATTTGAAAATGTCCATAAACCATATTTCTAGTTAAAATTTAACTTTTACCTTAGCTCAGCAAAGCAAGTAGTGTGTTTAAATGCTTTACTAAAAAACAACCGCCAAAAAGTATAATGTAATTGGTTTATGTCTGATAAACCTCCAGTGATAAGAGATTGACCAAACGTCTTAAGTTCACCTCAGAAGCAACACAAACAACATTTTCTGAACTAGACATCTTTTCTGACCCAGCCTTTGCGGAACAGACTCCTGAGCAGAGCTTTCATATGTTTCTGGCATACAAACATGTTCCAAATGTCACTAAAATAGCTTCTTCACTGTTGTCTGAGTTTGATCCACACAAAATGTATTAAGATACAAATCAGTTAAAATGTGAGATAAGTGTATAGTTAGGTGAGTTTAAGTATTCTTATTAGTTTCTGTTCTCAATTTAGAATTCTCTGAATTTAGAATTAGTCTACCTACGTTCACCATTTGTTGTTCATCAACCCCAAATTACATGATCCTGAGCCAACCAGAAATCAACATACATATTAATTTTCCCTTAGGATTTGTACCCCTGTTACACAATGATGGAGAGAGAAAGAACTGAGACCATTAGGAATGCTAAAATGAGAATATTGCAAGAAAACAAAAAAGCCCTCTACCATTAATTTTACTCATAGTCTTTTAGTACGGTCATATCCTCTGAAGTTAGAGGCACACATATATAATCTGGGAAGTCTTCCAGATTTCTTTTTAAGGAAATGAAGTTCTCAACACTGGCTGCATTAAGAATGATATTTTTGGTTTCCCACAATGCCATCAGCAGTGCTGAGTAGGGCTCCGAATACATACTTGGAGGTTGTGCAGTATGTAACTCTGTCCTTGTAAAGCTAAAAAAGCTGTCATCACCATAGCATCTACGCTATGCATCCAAGTTTCCCAACAACTCTGCTACATCACATGTTTGTGCATTGCTCTACAACAAAACCCATCCCAGAGCTGCCCACTTACAGCACAACTCTAATCCATTATATGAGTGTTGAAAAAAAAAAATTAAAGAAAATAATGCCAGCTGCTTTGACTGTGAAAATCATCTTCAAAACACACATCTATTATATGAAGACATGTTCACTGATAACTAGAAAACCTAAAGAATCCCCAGTATTTCCCAATACCCACCTCTCCATGTAGCAGAAGTATTTAGTCAATGTGCTACAGCCACAGTCCAAAATTGTTTCGCCTCCCTCAAGTTACAAAATTCTTATTAGTTCTTCTCTTGAGTGCCCAGTCCTCCAGTGTTCCCTACCATAACTGCTATGAGGTATTTCCATAAACTGAGAATAAATATATTAAGTAAATAAATAATTAAAAAAAATCTAATTAGGATAACTAGAAATCTCTGAACTTTAGGGCTGTACCCTTGCTACAGAGACAGATATGATGGAGGCAGAAAGAATAAAGATGATTACAAGAGCTAAAAAGAGGATATTGCAAGAGAAGAAGAAAACCTCATTGCTGAATTGTTTCATTGACTTATATGGAGTTACAGTGATTTGCACAGGTAAAAACTGCTTCACTCAGCTGAACTAGCAAAGACCATCACGCCAAACAAATGTCAAAATACAACAATGGTCAGTACATACTACATTTTCTTATGTCAGATTTGAGAATGTCTCCATTTCAAAGCATGAAGAACATATCACTGAATTTCCAGGGCATCACAGAACCCAGGAATCTTGCCACTTGTTCACAGTGGAGTGTTTGGGATTAAAATATTTCTCGTGAATAAATTAATGAAGTAATATAAAAATTGACAGCTCGGCTATAACATCTGCTCATCCATAAAAAAAAGTCACTCCACCCAGCTGAGTGGGTGAAGTAAATTTTACAAGGTTGAATTAATGTAGGTACTGACAGAAATATGACCTTTTAAAATCAGCATAATTTAAAAATAAATTCTTAAGTAATAAAATAAAACACACACGCTATAGTGAGTGGAGTGAGATGGTCTGGATTAACCAACCATGGCTCTGCTCTGATAGTGGGCCTGCCCCATTAGTCCATAACATTATTCTCTCCCACATGCAAAGAAACCTATAGCAAGTTGCACAGAAATCTGGCTTATAAGAAACACTTTCTCGAGCTGGTATTCATGTGTGCTTGAAATTATCTGAAAAAGTTCAGTCTATATTGAGTCATTTCATTTTTGAGGACAAAGCCTTCACAAATGACACATCATTAGAAGAAGAGAGAGGGGAGAGAGAGGTACCAAACACTTGAAAAAAATTTCTAAGAGTCTGAAATGAAATAGATCTCATCAAGGAAGCTCAGCCTGTTACTAGCATAAGACATAAATGCCAACTCAACAAAATTAAGTGCCAGCTGAACTTTAAGCAGAAATTTTCTTTCAAGACCTGAGAAGTCCAAAAGCAAAACCTCCCATCTTTACTGACATGTAAAAGCAGAGGGAAAACTGGTAAGAACTCAGAATTTCAAATGTGCAGATGCCATGGGACAGCTTGAGTGCTGTGT
>BJBW01009345.1:10000-20446 GCA_004320125.1 Scolopax mira
ACCTTATCAACAGAACCGGCAGCTAAATTCAGATGATAAAGTTCTTTATCACCATCACAACACAAGAAACAAAGCTTGCCAGCCGGTTTTCAGATCCCAAGCAGGCTCTGCAACAATTATTAAAAAAACCCAAGTATATACCATCAATACTGAATGATAAATATGGATTCCCACGATGACAGCTTAGTAGAAACACTTCTGATTACATTTTAGGTAAGATGCAAGACTGGTAAAGTCAAGAAATTAGGGTTTCATTTAGAAACAGGATTATAGAATTTCAAAAAATTTCATAGGAATTCAAAAGTCAAAGGTATTTTTCCTTTTCCCAAAGGTAGATTTTCCCTCTCTTCCTCTCCCTCTTTGGCCCAGAACCTTGTTGTTTCTTATGTCATAATATTCTCAAAAACAAGAAAGATTTCATTTTTTAAATTTTTTTGTATAGCCATCATATGAGGATAATGAATCCATGTATATTGCTTAAACCTTGCACTTTTTGCCCTGCAGAAGTACGGAGAAAATGGGAACTTAAAATGTGAATAACCCCTGCTTCTTAGAAAATGCAAAATGACAGTCACAAATAGCCATCTGCCCAGATCACCCCATTCTCTGGAAAATACTTGTTTCAGTACAAGCCTGTGAAGGAGCCAAGAGTTAAACAGCGTTTTCAGGATGAAAATACTTTTTTTTTTTTTTTAATAATCTTGCAGTGATGTCATCCTGTCTTCAAGTCAAATTCACTTCTACCATCCTCTATTACTGTTGACCTTGACTTAAATTAGCAAAACACTAAATCTCACGTATACAGTAACCACCTGTATAGAGAATATTTTGTTATCGCATTTACGTTTATATGAATTCTCCTCCAACACATGCAGAATCAACACTGATGACTTGTAAACCCCAGTGCATACCAAGATATAGTCACGATGTTATGTCAACAGTAAATACTGGAGATATTGAAAATGCCTTCAGAGATTCAGAACACCATTTTCTTAGCATTTTTTAACAAGCAGCTTCGAAAAACCTGCAGTCAGTATCTATGCAGCTTAAGATAAATCTACATCACAGTGACCTTACAGCAACTTTATATGTCAATATTATTTTTTTTTCTTGCTTAGAAAGCTTCTAAAAAGCCTGTTCAGCCACAAGTAGGCTTGCACTGGAGAAACGTGTTGCTGCTACTTCTTCTTCTTCCTATGTGACAGGAAGCACAATGACTTTACAGTTACTGTGCCATCATCTGGCTTCATCACTGTCACACCCAACAACCTGGGAGAATCACCCGATCTGCTAAACAGGATCACACCTCTCGTACCAATTTCACAAGTATGTGAAGAAGTTTGATCATTCACATTTATGAAGTGACCTGAGAACTTCAGGTGAAGGGGACTGTGTACTTCTGTTGGTCCTTCCCTCCTTTATAACTGCTTGTAAAATGACTAATTGGCTTTAGATTGACCTACAGATTTTTGAAACTCTATACCTACCTCCTCATATCTACACACACATATCTACACACCACCTTGATTTCTAACTCTATACCTCTTTCAAGAATCTCACTATTAAGTCTTAAACATGTAGGCTCTGAGCCTTTGAGCAACAGCCCCAAGCTGTGGTTTGTAGAGTACGTTTAGAGCACTATATTAAATGCTTGTTGATGGCTTGAAAGGAGCTGGACAGCTACATAGTGATGGCATCTCATCTCTTGGGACACCTCACCAGCTTATCACACAAGAAAGTAACATAAAGGGATTCTTAGTGTCATTCAGTTGGTGGGAACCAGGCTAAAAGCCAGCTAAAAAGTTCTGGCAGGCATCTTAATGTATAACACATACTATGAAAAGATCTGTGGTGTCCTGAAGCTGTCTCCTATGGCAAAGCTGCTCTGTGAATACAAATTATTTTGTCAAAAAAAAAAAAAGAAACAACCTTAAAATTATCCTTAAATAATAAACTTAGATGAGCTTTGAATAGTTAAAATAATAACTAATATAATACTGGATCCCTTCTGGGGATCTGGATGCAGATCTGCTGCATTTCAGTCCATTTTGTAGTCATCACCGGTATCTTCTGCTGTCCTCTTCAGCTCTTGGGAGCTCAGGCCAGCTCCACACAGCTCACCTAGTTATATTTGTTGTAGCACAGGTGTTTGTAACCCAGTGCAGTACAAGCTGTAGTGTTGATATAGTAACAGTGGCACAAACATGCCCTACTTTTGTACAACATAGGGCTGGTCTACAGGGTAACGTGACTGTACCATAGACTGCAGTATTCTCCCATACTATTAACTCTTTGCTAATTACTGCATGTTCATATGAGGTGAGGTATAGCTCACTCTTATGCAAAACAGAACAAACCACTTCACACCTTACCAGTAAAACAAACTAAACGTGCTCGGGGATATTGGGCGCCAAGGCTGGATGTCCCCAAAGAGCTCATCTCTCCTCACCCCCAGAGCTGACGGCTCGAGCTCCCAGCCACAGGCAGAGGGCTTCAGCACAGGGTGGCTGGTTGTGGCCAAAAACCCACCAAGAGCTTCCCAGTGTGGCTTTCCATGTGCCAGCAGCCGGGAATGCTCCCAAGGGTTGTTTCATTTCCTAAATGTAGGCTACGTGTCTGCATGGGGGAGCAGGGTGAACACCAAAGCTGTTTGGCAGTCGCTCCTTCATGCGGGTAAGCATTTTTCCACTCCTGTGTATGGGAAATATCAGCACATTTGTATCAAATTAATTATCAGCAATGTTAAAAGTAGTAAAACTCGTGTTTAGACAAGGCTTTAAAACTCCTTTCCTCTCCATTTGGAAAGTCGGTTTTACTGTTCGTCTACAGTATTTTCAATGGTTTCATGTATCATTCTCTGCTGAAGTCCAGGACTCTGCATGGTTTGGTGGAAAAGAATGGGTCTTATTACTCTGAGTTTTATTTCAGTTTTAAATGACCACTGTAAAGATAAATTGCTTCAAAAAATACCTCCAAATCATTAGAAATACTTCCTAACCTTGCCATAAAGATTTCTTTTACCACTGTGACCTTAATGAAAATGTTTCCCCTAAGAATTGCAGAGAGTTTTATGAGAAGGCAACAACAAAACAGTGAGAAACCTTGGCAACATTGAGAAGAGAAAAATCAATAAAAGAAAAAACAAAACAAAACAAAAATAAAATAATCTCTCAGAAAAAAGGCCAATACCAACTTTTAAGATGTCCAAACTCTAATATCCTCTCATTTGTAAGTTTAATTTGTTTTCTGTACTATTTTTATCTCACTGAACTGCTATTATGTGAAGTACAGAAAAAAAAGGTCTTTTACTTAGAAGAATTCTTGACTAGCTTTCTCCTAAATATGATATTCTTGGGAAAACAGGATATCACTTTAATAGATGGAAAGAACAGTCCACAGCCACAATACACAAAACCTGATCTACAGCCTTAGCTAACCCACTGCTTCACATATGCCTGGTTTTGAGCATGTGATGTATTCCCTAAAAGCCACCAATCCCCATCAAACACCTCAATGGACCTAGAAATGAAGCACCAGTTCGAGCACTCTGCCAAACCTCTGCCTACCATACCACAATATAACCTCAACCTACCTCCAAAAACCCCAAGGAACAGCAATGAAGACATAATCCTAAACTTGGTGAGAAGCTGTCACAGCCATAAAAAGAACATTCTGGAGAAAACCTGACCTCCCTGATATCCACAGGTCTTCTGCACTGTGAAACTACTCATGAGATATGCTCTGAGAAGGGAAGGCTCAAAAGAAAACACTTGTATTTTGGGCACATTTTCCCACTGCACGTTCATCATTTGAAAACAGTCACGTTTCATAAAAGATTAGCATCTGATGTTTGGATTTTCAGCAAAAATCCCAACATTTTAAATATGATTTTGCTAAACTTTCTATTTAGTGAAAAAGCGTTTTTTCTTCTCCAAAACCAAGCTGTGCAGAAAGTGTTGAGCCTTTAGTTGATCGACAGTTCTGGGAAGGGCCCGAGAAAGACGTTTGCAATTCCTTCACTGGTTAATGCATTGGCTTATTGCACAGTTACACCATGTCAAAAGCCATTCTGAAAAAAATGCATCATGTTCAGTTACACATTTTGAAATTTGGTGACTGCCACAGGTATATGGCATTTATTTTTTAAAAAAAGCAAACACTTCTGTCTTGAGAATTTATTCCATTTACATACAATTTGAGAACAAGTTGTTCTTGAAGCAGCAAGAAAGTGAAACTACCCAAACAGGAGAAAAAACAACATCACTGAAGACTGAAACTCCCCAAATTATATTTTATTCTGAGCCTTTAATCACAGTAATACCTTTCAAAGAGATGGAAAGGCAACTCCTCTTCTGTGGCCATGAGCTTCCCACATTGGAAGCTAAAGAATCATGCACCGCCGTGATTCTCCCAGTGTTCACAGCATCTTGACTGAGACCACCATCTTTTTTACATCACAAAAACAATATGTCATAAACTACTGCTCTCTTCCAAGCTGAGTTAAGAAGTGAAAGAAACAATCCTATGGTGAGATCCACACTTTATCAGACCTTAAACACATCCAAGCAATTTTGTAAGAAGAGAAGTAGAACTCCAACTGGTTTTACTGTTTTCTACAACTGCTATATCAGGTCTGGTACCATATATGTGTTTGTAGTGGAAGCCAAAGAACTAAATAAAACATGATCTTACCTTTTGATCTCCTAGTATACATGCTGACAAGTTCTTTTAGGGTATATGCCAATAGTTAGGGTGTATACTATTTCACAAATTTTTGAAGAAAAGCAGTCCATTTATGTGCAGAAATGTACTTTTCAAAGTTCAGTATAGTGACAAATATTTATTCAGTAATCCTAAAATGCTCTGCAGACTTCACAGACAGAGAAATAGAAACAGAAATACCAACCACTGAATTCTAGTATCTCAAGGATGAAGGATAGCAACCATGGAATATGGCACCACAATACCATATACAAGTTGAGGATATGAAAAAAAAAAAAACCAAACCAAAAACAGGAAAAAATAAGCATCTGTAACTTAAACTAACTGCTTAAACTCTGGCCAACGCAACACAACTTGCATTCTTTCTTCTGCTAGAAGCGCCTGCATGGCTTTAATGAAATGGCCACAAACTCAATATTACGTCTCAGGGAGAAAGTTACCATCTTCTCCATCCGGTGTCCCTCCCCGTTCCCATCACTAGCTATTACATTGATGCAGAAACTGACTCCAAGAGAAAAATACCACTCACTAATTACCATAGAGTGGTGTTCATTCAGCACTTCAATTTTCCTTGGAGACTTCTTACCCAAACATTAACCCTCAACCAAACCAACCTCAGCTGTTTCAACATTCTCTCTCTCTCTTTTTTTATTTTTATTTTTTAATACGTATATAAAAAAGAAGAACCAGACCAGTTGCAGTCAGACTTCTTGGCAATTTAACATTTTTAACCAAAGCAATTTATAAATTATGCAAGTGGAATATTTATTTATGTGAAGAATTTTGTGGGGTTTTTTTTTAAAGGTGGGACTGGAACTGCTGTTATATAGTAAGTGACTGAGAAATCTCTGAATGTTGTCTTGTATAAACTTCATGCTAGCGGCAACATTACAGCACAATTTTGGCTTTTGTTGAGGGCATACATACATTTTAATTAAATAGTTTAATTATGAGGCAGTTGCTTATATAGCTGTGCGAACTGGGAACGGTTTGGCTGGTTTTGATCCCTCCTAATAGAAAAGATGGAGTAATTTAAACATAACAAAACTAGAGTGTTCTTCTCTCTGCAGCAAGAGGGGAAAGACACACAGCGGGAACTAAAGGAGGACTTGAAAGGAGCCGTGCTGGCCGCCTATCAGGGTCCCCCCTATTTGCACACCAAAGGTACCAGACATCTGGGGGGAGAGTCTGTGCGGTGCCTTATTGCCGTCTTCTGCGGGGCCTGTGCCGAGGGAATTCTCCCCCGGCCAGAAATGGGGCTTCCAGCCCTTTTATGCTGCTCCGGCCTGTTTACCTACCATAACGGGGTCAGAGCACAGGAAGAAATCTTAACCCTGCATTCGAGGCAGAGAACGCTCCAAACTGAAGGACCTGGCCACATGTGGGACTCGGGCACCAGCGGCAACTCCGGGAACTGGGGCTAACGTCAACCCCAAAAGCAGAACAAAAAACCCCAGCTTGGCTGCTGCTGTTTGAACCCTACTTCAAGACTAAAGTCACATTGGGAAAGTCCTCCCAGACATTATAATATCGTAGAAATGCTAAGTATTTTTTTTTCCAGGATATTTTTAGATAATTACTGCAGAGCAAGATGTTATACCAGTGCCACATACATTGTATTTTCCACACATACATCAGTAACGCAGTCGGTAAGTGCGGTCATATCTGAATGTACACACCATGTCATTTTTTTATTTTTCCTGGATGTTCTTTGGAGATGGTGACCCCCTTCCCTGACTGATCACCGGATCACCACAGCCTCCCAGTGCGCTGCTGTGCTTGGACATCCTCCAGCTCTGGACACTCCAGAGTGTAAAATCAAGTCAAAAAAGGAGGAAAATATAGAAAGATGAAGGGACCGAGAGGAAGGAAACTATCAAATATCACAATCCCAACAAGCCATTACTTTTCTCTGGGATCAGCTAGAGGGTTAGTAATACTCTTCTAACTCCATGTCAAACAATAGAAGCAAATTAGAAACAAATTAGTAGACCTAGTAAAACAATGACTACCAAATGGATTGCTTGCAAGCACAACCTTGAATATTTCATTCTAAAGCTCAAAGCAGAACCTAAATGATACTTTAGTAAAATACTGTTTTGCACAGACCAACAGCAAGAATTGTGCCCAGATACATATGACATGGGGACTGGGGTTGGCAAATTAACTATTTTAAACCACAGCATATTAGTAGGAGAGCTGGCCAACTGCTACAGCATTTGAAATCTTTTTTAAAGGAATTATTTTGATAAAATTTAACTGCTGTAAAACCAGTTTAAAAATTCCCAATATATTTTTAAATGGAACCCCAGCTCCAGCGTATCAGGTAACATGTCTGAGTGAAACAAAGCATTCCTGTTTTTCAGCCAACTAATAACCAGGTTGCATTGGGTACCCCTTAATGGAAAAGAACAATTATTATTAAAGGAACAAGGCAATTAAATCACTAGGGCCAAATTGCCACATCCTCCCAGTTAGCTTTAGGAGTGGGCTTTTTCTGGTGCAATCTCCACTAAAATTTCTTCACAAAGATTCTCTTGCAATGCGTCACAGGAGAAGGTGGCAAAGGTTTGCTCTCCACCTCTCTTCAAAAGCTGCTCCTAATCCTGGAGGAACTTTAAGATCTTGGGAGACCGAAGCTCCCTGTTCAGAGGCACTAGACCACCACAGCCAACCAGAGCCACCTCTGCCATGATCTCCCTGCTTTCCTTCAGACAGAAGTTCCCTACAAAAATGACTGTGGTTTGCAAATGTATCACATTTTAATTGAAACTTTTCTGGTAGGAAGGCACGTATTACCTCTCAGATCCATCTCCAGGCTATACTCACAAGCTTATATGGTAGAAGCTTCCACAGCAAGTAATTTGGGTGAGTATCACAACCGAAGCTCTCCAGTTGCTGTTCTGAAAGCAGGCGTTGAGATCTTCATGTTGATGCAGAGATCTCAGAAGCATGATCCGGCCCCCGGACATGATAGGTTTCCTATAAAGAACAGCGTTACTATAATCCCTCTCTTGTCATGAAATATTCAATTTTCTTTTTCATTCTCAGAAAATAAAATGCTAAATTCCCCAGTTTAGTAGGTCAATGTCAAAACTTACGGTGAAAAAGAATCTCCCTAAGAGAGTTTCTTAAAACCTGTATAATCAGGTTGGTAATGCTGCCCACAGGGAAAACCCATTAGCAGAAATCTCTAACACATTTCAAAAAGCTAAACCTGAGTGGATTGTGGGTGTGCCTAACTGTTTGTTGTATCGTAAGCAGCCCAACTCATCTGAAAGCCTTGCTACACCTCAGTCTGTTGGTTTCCCTCTGCACGTACGTGGTGGAGGAGTCTGTTTGTGCAGCCACTGGGCAGATTTTATGGAGATGAAGATTCCATCTTCCTCACCTAAACTGGAAGAAACCCTGCAGTTGTTTTGAAGGGTTAAACTCTACTCCTGAACTTCAATACTCAGAAATTGTATGCACTCTCTTTTTAGAGTACTCTTCCTTCCTTCCTACCCGCTAACACAATAGGGAAAGCTTTGTTATCATTAATCATCTTCAGAGCCCTGGGGATTCTCTCTCGGAGCGGGAGCGCTGCGAAAAACCCACGCAGACACGCAGCAAAGTTTCTGTCTGAGTTCACTCGGGCAGATTTTCATTAGTGGCTGGATTTACGAGCTGGGGACACGGTTAATGGTTCAGCTAAAGTCAAAAAGAACTACATCTTTGATAAATATCACCAGAATCAATATTTAAAAAAAAAAAAAATTGAATTCTTTTTTTTTTTTCCTTGTGCCATGAAGATCTGTAATATGAAGTGAGGGTAAAAAGATGGATATTGGGGGTTTTTTTTAGTATAAAACCAAATAATGTCTTGCACTGCACAAAACATCGCCAGATATTAGAAAAGTTAAGATAAACAGTCTGAACACAGATGGAAATATATCAAAAAATTATACATTTTTGAGAGACAAAGATTGTGTCTTAACAGAGAGTAATTTGTCCAGACAAAACACCTTAAATAGCAGGTACTGTATGAGTTTAGCAGCAATTATTTGACTAATTCATCTTGTCAGCCTCCTAACAAATAGACCCCCAAAAAAAGCAGCCTGTCTCAATTTCTGGAGACTTTGAAGGAAAAGGATATCCTGTAGAAATTAAAGAAAAGCAACATGGCTGAGAAAACATTTGTAAATAAGTCATCAAGGTTCTGATTAGATCTCTAACTCCTTGATCTAAATGTCTTGCTTTTTTTCATGCATTTGGCTACATAAAACTAGTTTAAAAGATAAACTCAGTAGAGAAATAAACAAGGGCAACACAGAGTCCTGATTTCTCAAACAGGCTTTTTATCTGCAGGTGCAAATTCTGCACTTATATAAATATTATTTTTTTTTTTCAGTTTAATGCCTGGTTTTCTTAAAAGTATAGTGCTAGCATTAATATAACCAATTGCCTATCTGAAGCTGGGAGATACAAGGCTCAGATGTGGCAAAGTGAGCTTTTAAAACTCTTCAGACAACACTTGTGAATTCCCCAAACAATCCAGGCGACACAATTCTGTAACTAAAAATAATCCAAGAGCTTCTGCTCGAGAGTCCAGTCTCAGCATCCCCAGAGCCACACAGACCATACAGGGCATTTGTGCTTAAAACTGCGTGAACACTAAGGAGTTGTGCAAGTGCATGTCAAGTTAAATGTCCCTACCAATCCACAAAATGATTATATTTATGCATAATTGCAGTAACTATGCATGCAGGTTAGGTCCATAGCATTGATTTTCGTGTGCCTACCCTCCTGCTACTACAATATTGATAATCTGAATCTAATTTATTCTCATTGCTTATACGGCTAACAAGATGCTACACCATGTACATGGTGGGCTGTGAGCTAAGACTTTAAGGCACAAAGTCTTAGCTCCACAGAAACTGCAATCTAAAAAAAAAAAAATAAAACAAAAAACCCCAAACTTGTGCACCAGAGAGTGGATCAGTCTTCACTCCACTGAGAAACAGAAGGGAGAAAACAAAAACAAGCAAGAGGAGATGACAGGAACAGTAAGGCAGGAGGATTGGGCAGAGCACACCAGAAACAACCAGGCACATGACGTAAAAGTTCACAGCAAAAGTGAAGACCTGGGACTTGGAGACTTCAGGAGGTAGATGGAAACGCTGTGCACTGCAAGGCTTCGAACAGGGGGCCCATTTTACATCAGATTTCTATTAACAAAAAGAGATTTTCAATGTTTTCCCACTTCAGTAGGACACTGAGAAGATAAATACAGTAAAGAAAAAGAGGTGGTGACCAAATTGTGGCAACAGTGACCACAGCTGTGGACATATCTGAGGTCAGGATAAGAGACCTCACCAGAATGCAATAGGAGATGCTAAATAAGTAACAAATTTTCTCCCTTCCACCCTAGACAATGTCTGTTCCCTCACCTGCTCAGACCTCTCTCCAAAGGAAACAGGCTGTAAGACCACATTCGTGACACAGTGTTCTTCTAATTAAATTTAACAAGAGCAAGTGTAAGGTGCTGCACCTGGGGAGAAATAACCCCTGAACCAGGACAGGGTGGGGGTGACCTGCTGGAGAGCAGCTCTGAGGACACCAGGATGCCCATGAGCCAGCAATGGGCCCTTGTGGCCAAAATGTCCAATGGCATCCTGAGGTGCATCAAGAAGAACATGTCCAGCAAGTTGAGGGAGGTCATCCTGCCCCTCTGCTCTGCACTGG
>BJBW01009350.1:0-11711 GCA_004320125.1 Scolopax mira
AAAAATTTCAGTGATATTCAGTGATATTCAGTGATAACAATTGCCTTGTTCCTCTCGGGTATTTTGTTTCAAAGAGCTTAAAAGCCAAAAGCTCCATGATTTTCACTGAAAAGGGGTTCTTTTTTTTTTTTGGGGGGGGGGGGGGGGGGGGGGGGGGGGGGGGGTCAGCTTTTCAGTAGCGTGATTCTGACTCAGTGAGTTATGTGGGGATTTAATTTTCCTCCGGGCTCCTTGGAAACCTTCTATAAATGGTTTAAATTTACCAGGCTGCTTTCTTTAGTCTGTCTGGTTCCTCAGTGTGTGCTCTCCATAAAGGCTGCCTTGGGTTTTTATCACCTCATCATTGCTCCTGGTTCACTGATAACAGCTGGTGATAAAGGAAATCTCCATGGAGGCTAAAGTCCCCCTGCTCCTTCCTCAGTGCTGCTCTGATACAAACCCTTCCGAATTTTTTTTTTTCTTTGTTTTACGGTGGCAAAGGCACTTCTAGTCATATTAATATAGACATAGCTGTGGTAGCTGGCACAATCACAGGAGGTAGCTGTGAACCATCCAGCTCCGTAGTTGTTAGCAGGGCAGCTTTTATGGTCCAGAACTCTCTGCAATCTGCAGTGTCATGAGTGAAGCTGGGTAAATACCTGGACATTTATCTTCTCCTGAGATCTGGTGACGCTATCAATACACCCAAGATAAGGCAAATCTAGAAGCTAGGCTTCTATAAGGCAACCCAGTACATTTTGACCACTGGCAAAGATGGTGGTAATCCCAAGGATTTGCCCAGCACAGAGCCTGAATCTCTGAGTTATCAGCTAATGGTTTTCAGTCTCCAAGGTTATCATTCTGATAACTCTCCTGAGGACTAGGATTTATACCTTCAGCAAGTAATTAGGTAGAAGGACATGTAGATCTGAACTCTTGATGGCAGTTTGTTTGTTGTTTTTTTCTTTAAACCAATGTGTTTCTTCCCTGATGCCTTCCAGTTTTCAGAAATCACTGCATTCATACCGCTGAGACCATCATTTCAAAATTCAGTTATATGTTTCATTTCAGGCATGGGGTCTCAGAAAAATTTGCCATATTTACAGAATATATAAGCGTTTACAAGACAACTTCCCACTGCTATTTAGGAAGAGCAAGTGTCCAAGAAAAATACAGCAAGAATATTACAGCTTGATCTTTCTTAGCTCATATTTTACAAGAGTCACATGGTTGATATGCAGCAGGAATTTGCACCAAAATAAGGATGAGATCCATCAAGCTGAAGTCCTGTCTTCTTCTAGAGTCATATGCTAACTGTCCTGGAACAGATAGTGTTATTAAGGAGAATTACAAAATAATCATTTAATGAAGATAAGCAAGTAGAGGGGCAACATCTGTGCATCACATGCTAAATGTCATGCAGGGAGAAAAGGACCTAGCAATTCAGAGAAAATAGAAGATGGTAAAAATAGTGAATCTCATCCCACTCTTGATTGGAAGCCACTGTGTTTTTTTCTTGGATAATGCAACAGGGAAAGGGGAAAGGAGAACTGTCAGCTCGTTTCCCTATGGCCTTTAGCAGTAATCCTTATCTTTGTGAATGCTGACGCAGTGCTGAGAAGGATTGTAGCCCTGAACCCCACCTTGCTGTGCAACAGACACGAAGGAATGGGCTGCATTTTGATGCCTAATGCTCAGTTCCTAAAGCACAAAATTTCAGCACCCCTGTTTTCTGCCTGTTGCATAGATACTTGTAGAAAGACTATTTGTTGGGAACAACACAAAAAAAACCCTAAAACCCTAACTCATTGCAATCTCTTGCACAGATATCACTGGTGTGGAGAAACAGACCTCTTGAACAGGATGGACAGTAGCTCTCTGGGTGGTTGTGGCAACCTCCATTGCAAGGGTCCTTACAACAGCATCTTCAGCTGGATCAGGTGAGACTCTCCAGGCTGCTGTTTTGCTGCACACATATCCAACTGGGCTGTGGTCCTGTGGGAGGTACTAACTCTTTATGTTGATTGTCTTAAACTGTGAACTAAGCATCTCCTGACATATTAGCTATGTACAAAAGGCTGTCTTAGGTGAGCATCTGTTGGAGTAATTTCTACTGAACATTTGTAATTCTCTGTGCATGGTTTGGTGAGTTCTGCAGGTAAAAGGGCTTAGGGCAGCTGCTGGGACTGCCATGTTCTCCACCTGGGCTGTTACTCTGCATCTTGAACGTGGAACTAGTGCCTGTCATCTCTAGGGAGATTTCTGGGCCTTCCTAAACTTGCCCCTGAAGAGATCCTACAGCGACCAGTGGAGTGTTGTGCTGTGGGGTGACTCCCTGTCCCAGGCCAACCCAGATGATGGGTAGAGATCTGGGGAGATCCTGGACGACCCCAGGAGCTAACGGCTGAAGTACGGTAGATGTGTAAACACAGGCACTGCCCCGACACCCAGCTGCACCTCAGCTGTAGCTATGGGGCAAACAGGAATTTCATGTTAAAATTTATTGTTATAACTTAAATTTCACAGATCTTGCCACAAGCCTTCCACGGAGTGTTGCTGTGACGGTATTCATACCACTGCTGACATTTAGTTTTGTTTGTGTTTTTTCAAAAATGGACTTTTCTCTGAGTGGCTCTGGAACTGACTGGCTACAAGTATTCATATGGGCCTCATTTCTTCAGCAAAGCAGTGGACTAAGTGTTTTAATTTGTATCAATAGGAACAAAATTGCTCATCTCAATGCTTACCCCCAAGCACTTAAGCATTTTGGTGTTTACCTTTCAAGGCCCCCTGTGCTCCCACTCTGATGAAATACATCTCCCACAGAGTAACTCAGAATGGTTTGCAACCATTCTCCGTGCTCCTAGTCCAATTTAAGAGCAGGATGTGGTTGCTAAGGATTTGGCTGGTCTACGAAGGCATTTGAGGTTTAGGTCAGCATAGTCCAACCAGATGCCTTGACCACAGGCAAATCTGGCCCCCTGCCCTCCTCCTGGAGGAGACAAGAACAGCTGCTTAAACTGGAAAAGCAAATGGGGCTGCTGAAGGGTTCCTCTAGCACCAGCCCAGATGCTGGGCGGTGGGAGTGATGGTTTCAGACTGGCGTGGGAATGCCAGAGCAACGCTGCCAGCCTCATGATATGTAGGTGGCAGCTGCCAAGCTGGCACAGAGACATGGGAAAAAAAGACTGTGGTTAAAATATCAAACTTTGGTGAAAGAGAGGCCCAGGACGCCTATCTACTGAGCTTCAAGGCACTCCAGTTGTCAGCCTTGAACTGGTACTGTAAGCCTGGCACTCTCTATATACATATATATATATATATACACAGAAGAGGTTCTGCTATAGAGTGTTTCTAGCTGTGTGCATGGCTGAGAATTAGTGCAAGAAACAGATTAGTAGTAAGCGCTGTCTGTCTAAACATTTGCTTGTCCTCAGATATTTTAGCAAAATGAAAGAGACTGCAATCAAACAGCAGGGGAAAGTTGACTTTAAAAATGAGGAGATGTGTATGTGTATGGTTTAAATATTCCACAGTGATGTCATGACAGGAAGTTAAGTTGGGTTTTGTTTTTTTCTTTTTCTGGTTTAAACTTAATGAAAAAGCTAAGATAATATTTCAACTGTACAGCTACTGCTATGCCTGTAAGTGGTGTGCTGCACGGAGCAGCTGGGTCTCTGCATATGCTGTAATACACAGTGTATGTACATACATCCCCATGCACTCTTGGTGCAGGAGTCACAGTTCCCCTGCGGTTAGGAGGAATTAGGCTGCCATGATCCCACTGCCAAATACGGTCCACAAAAGTCAAAGTGTACACATAAAAAAACCCACTAACTAATCCTTGCAAAATCCGGTAAGGTAAAACACATGTACTGTTATCTGTGTGAAATAAAAAGAGAGAATATATCAGTGACTACTTATAAGATAGTCTTAAAGCCCCCAAACATATGAATTGCTACTTCTAGCACTTCCCTGGATGTCATGGTATTTTTAAAAGGAGGTAACCAGCCTCAGACACGCTCAGGGCAAACCAAGTTTCTATGCTAAATATCCCAAACTGCATAATGGATCGGGTTAGGTATTGATGGCAAAATGAAAGACAGATCTGGAGTATAATGTATTGCAGGAATCACACTCAGTCTGACAACAGAAACTGTTTAAAAAATGGATTTAAATGCAGAGCAAGTGCTGGAAGGCCCTGCAGTGAGCCAGGCTGCCAAGGCTGTCCCTCTTCCCCACCCCTCTGTGTGCCCAACAGAGGCTGTGGGTGGTATTTAGCTAAGGGCAAGGACTGCCTGGGATCTGACACTGCAGCAATGATGACAAGTAGGGAGGAAAAGAGGTATTACTATTCCTATTTACATCTACTGTTGACTCTGCATGTTTGTATCAGTTTTTAAGCTTTTTTATAGCTGGTCAAAGTAGACCAAGAACAAATCAAGCAAGCAGCTGGGCAGAGCTTTGATATTTCTGCCAGCACGGGAGCTTCCAAGCTTGCATCCAAGTGGGCCTTGGGATCCAGCAAAGCTTTCAGGAAAGATTTGACACTTTCTTTTTCATGTATAGCAGTAAGTAGCAGCAAGCCTGGATATTGGTTTGTTAGTAGATAAAATTACTGAAAGGCAATGTTTTGATTATATTAAATAGCTGTCAGCCTCAGAAGTTGTTCAACAATTTGAACTGTTGGTCTTTTACATGGATTTTTTTCCTGAAAGAAAATATTTACTTAGCACTCACCATTAAATCAATGAAAAAAAATACACTTCCTGACATGTATTCTCTTTGATCTTTGATAATTTGCAAGTATCTCTGTCCATCTTGTCTTTATCATCTTCATAGTGAGAAAACGCTATTTTCACATTTTTTCTGGCTTATATTTGTTTATATTTTTTCAGATATGATCAGCTTCTAGTATTACAAGTGGTTTAAATAGAAAAAACATGGTGGTAAAACAAAATTTCTGTGATTATTTTGTGGGTTACCCTTAAATTGACTAGTACAGCTTCAGAAGTACAGTACAGTACTGGTACAGCAATTAGTGGGAAAAGGGGAAAGCGCTGAGATGCCTGGAAGGGACATATGGTCAACCCATTTTTCCAGATCTCCTCTCAAGAGATCACCCATGGTGTTTGAAACTTGCTGTCTCACCTGGGTGACCCACTGGTAGGGATGGCTGTGGAGAAAACATCTGCTTCCTCAGACCCTTCACTTGTGAGGACTCTGCATATGCTTCACTTTCTGAATATAAATAGCCCTGCTGAGTTTGCTAATACTGTGTAGATGAACACAGGCATGTGGCCTTCAGTCGTAATTTTTCCAAAAGTGCAGATGGAAAAGCAGGTCCGATTTTTTTCTCCTTCTGAATCTATAGGAATTATCATGTCATAGTGTGCTCCATCACCTCGCAGTACGTGGGGCTTAACACCGTTTTAACCAGGCACATAAAATACACGACCAACAAATGGAAGGTAGTGCAACAGCTTTAGAAGAGCCCCTTGGGGCTGGGAATGTGTCCCAAGTCCTGTTTCTGTCAGTTCAGGAGACACCGAGAGGTAACTGAAAGGGTCTCCTCACGTGGCAATCTGCACAGGTGCAATACTGGCCTTTCCAATGTCAGTTCCAGCTTCTGCTTCAGTGTCAACATGGCCAAGATTTAACCTTAAATATTTATAGTATTTTGGATAGGCACTGCTTATTCTTTTACACCCAAACAAACAAAAAAAAAACCCAAAACACCAGAAATCCCATAGATTCCTTTGTCATTCCTTCCCATAGACCTTATGTGCTCCTCTCAAAATGGCGCGCTGCCCAAAGTGTTGCTTCCTAAGCAGAGAGACTGCAGGCACATTTGCAGGTTGCAGCTCCAGCCTTACATTGCCTGTTGGGCTTCTCTCTGCCACCACTGGTATGGCTGATCTACAGGGGATGAGTATTAAGGAATTCTTGGTTTGGACTTGTTCCAGTGTCATTTGGCTGCTCTCAAAAGCTCTAGTGGCTAAGGCTGCCAGCTTTCAAATCTCCCACAAACTCTGGGGTCAACTAGCTCTCTCCAAAGATTCACCTTCAAGATCCAGAGTTTTGGACTTGGCAGGGGAGCCTCCAGTCAACATCTGGTCCCAGCAAGGACGGGAGGTAGGACTGGAAGGATGTGGTTGTGCTGTTTCTCCCACAGTTGCTGATTCTGATAGTAGTGTCCAGAAATGTGAACTTGGGGAAACCACTGAGGACTGCTAAAGTTTTGATGCTTCTAGAGGCGTTATTTTAAGGTCTTAAAGTCCTGTCTGCTTAGATCAGAACTGGTATCCACATTCAACACATTAGTATATTCTGTTTATTAACTGTTGTGTCAGCTACAACAAGTGGGATATGGTTTTCTTTATACAGTCTTCACCTACAAACCCTTCTGCTTCTAATAGACACAGGGAATATGATGAAAGAGAATATTCCATGCCATTCCAGAGGAGATTAGACACGTTTTTATTTGCTAATGCATTCCACTTCCAACATATTTACTGCTGTGACATCTGGACAAAAAAAGATGTTTGGTAACCAGTGAAGTAACTTGGTAAATTTACAAAGTCTGGAGAGGCTTGCTCTTGCATTACTATGTGTTAGTTACACACAGCAAGACTATATATCCAGTTAGTTAGAGTCACAGATTTATATATTTGAAGAGATGAAAATGGAATTTATAGTAGGAAAGTATCAGAATAAAAGGGCCTCAGTGAAGATGGTTTAGTCTCCATTTTAGACTTGATTTACTTTTTTATCATTGAGCCACTGAACAGTTTTATTTGCATTGGTTAAGAAAATGTTTTAATCATTCATCTGTTCCTAATCAAATCATCCAGCTAATTGAAAAAGTTTGATAAACAAAACCATTTGTAAATGCCAACACTTGTACACCTCAGCAAAAATGAACCTCTGGTGAAAATTTAGGCCAGAAGAATTCTTTGCCATGATGATTTTTCTCATGCAACAACTTTGTCTCAAGGCTAGTCATCACATATCAATAATTAGTACCAAATAGCTGGTGGTTAAAGAGAACTGTTAGAAAGCATTATGTCAGCCATAATGTGATTAACAATAGCAAATTCTTTTTTGTAAATAGTCTGTAATTAATACAATGAACAATCTAGGAATTACTACTCATATCTGGAAATGCCTAACATCTCTGGAAACTAATGTTTCCAGAAACAACTAAAGGTTCCTATATTATTCACTGTGCTGATTCCCAGATGACTTGCAGCCCAAAAAAAAAATAGAAAAGAAAGGCTACTGTCTGCAAGTAATTTGCAAGTGAGCCAAAGGCAAGCAAGCCAGTTAAAATATAGAGCAAAATGTTTCCAAGATTCATCTTTGACTCTGTCCTACTTAAGGCACAGGTAAAGTCCCCATTGGTTTCAGAAAGAGTCAGATAAAACTTGTTTAGACAATGCAGTCCTCAATGTCTCTTTCTGAGTATCTTAGTTACGAAATTAGTTATTTTCTCCATTTATGCTGAAGGAGCTTTGGACTCCTGATGCCTTTTTGTCACTGTAGCAGAAACATCATCAGCAAATGTCCAGAAACCCTTCTCAGAGGTGTCCTCACATTCTCAACAGTGAATTAAGATTAAACTGATACTTTTCTAAAAACAAAAAGAGACAAAATAATACTGAAAGTTTGAATAAGACAAACAAAAGACTTTATAATGTGCAAATAATGCTACTTAAATTATTGCCACTGAATTAGTGGTCCTAGACATGATTTATAACCTGTAAGTCATCCTAAAAAACTGTAGTATAATGTTCATTGCTCACTTTAACACTTTTGAAAATCCTGTGCACACACTTTCAGGAATGTGAGAAACCACCAGCTTGAGTTTGTAGCCCATTGTTATGTATGTTCCCAGCTGGACTCTTCAGGAGAAAGGTAGATTAGTTTTAATATGTGTCTGAGTATGTTTTGATTAGTGCATCCATCTCAGCAGCTCCTTGTTAGACAAATAATTCAATTTTACAAGTCATCAAAAGATTAACAAACTATCATCCATGATTACTAAGAGAGTAACAAGAGAGAGCTTGGTCTGAAACTTTGTAGGTTAGATCGGTTCAAATATATGATGTTTTTTTTAAAAAAATCAGCAACTGGCTAAAATGAGCAAAATTTAGTTCTTTTAAGAAAAATACATAAGTATACATAAAATACATTATGTATATGTATTTTAGCGCAAAAAAAAAAACCCCACATTATACAAGTGGGGGTTTTTTTTGTGCTAAACTTACTCCTTCATCAAATTTATGTGCAAACGACACCGGTGCAACAAGAGGTTAAGAAAACACAAGATATGTGTACCCTTTGGCATCATCCTATGTGCAGACTTTCTACAAAATGAGAGTGATTCTGAAGTCCAATGCCATACCCCTACAGGAGCATAACCTGCAAAACACTTTGTAAGATGACAGGGTAAGAAGTGATTTAGCAGATTTGAAAACAGGGGTGGAATCCCACCTGCCACCAAAGGTGCGGCACAGTGCCAGGGCCCAGGTTTCACCCGGAGGTTATTGCTAATATATCACACCATGCAAAGGGGAGCTAGAAAATGGAATATTTATTGCCTTTTTTTATTAAAAAAAAAAAAAAGCAGTATTTGTGCCTGGTATTGGTCTTCCCTCAAGCTCCCTCCGCTCTGCAGGCTGCTGGCACCTGAATGAACAGCACACATTGTGTTAACCCGTGGAGGTGTTCTCCCTGTGGGTTGCTCTTGTAGAGAGGATGTCCAAATCTGCCTTCCAGACACTTCTTGGTTTTGAATGTACCCTCTTAATTTTCATTTCAAGTGGTTTGGTTGAACCTTTTTGAATGCCTCTGAAGCTGCCTGCTGTGAAACAGAAGCATTTATTCTTCTACCAGAAGGAAGCTGCTCTTCTTTGTGCTTCTCTGAGTTTGGGTGCTGAGATCCTTCAGCAAATTCATGCTCAGGCATCTCCTGTCCGACGCTGGAGGAAATCCTCCCAAGCCTGCCACAGCACTACAGTGCTGAAGTCTTGGGGTCCAGCAAGATGGTCCTTATGAAAAAGCAGATTGATCAGCTAGTGGAGGCTCTGGGACAATAAAACCCAGTGGGATCAAAGCACCAGAATGGACCAATTTGTAAGACCAAATGTGGTGTTCAGACATCTTGAATGCCAGCAGCAAAGATGGGGCTTTCTCATCCAACGCAACCAAGCTGGAAGAGCCATAGTATTTCCTAAGCCTAAATTAGCTCGCAAACTTTATTCAATCCAGGTTCTATCCATTAAAGCAGATCATACATCTCTCTGCTTCTTGACCATAAAGGCGGAAAGAGGCAAGCAGTGTTCCTGCACTTTGGTTCACTCTGGTTCAAAGTCCATGGTAGCAAACGGCCGTGCTGGAGCTCCAGGTTGAGCTGTGGAGGCAAGACTTAGCAGTGCCCAGGGCATCCTCCACAGAAGGGCCCGCAGAGCCACAAGCAGCTCATCTCGAATGGTGGTTCCTAAGCCATGCCATTCTGAATGAAAGTCATAAATTGTAGGAGGAGGTATAAATTCCCTATTGATGTTCTGCACCAACCTCAGGCATGAGAGAATAACGCAGTGTTAGGGCTGCTGAATGAGTGCTCTGTGTGCACCGAGTCATTAAAAACCTGTGGAACAGTCAGCCATGACTGCACAAAAATAAATATAGAGCTGACTGTAAATAGTACCCCTTCACCTGCTTCTTCAAGTAGAATTTTATAAGAATGTTTGTTAAAGGGAATGATTTCTTTTTTTTTTTAACAGGGAGATTTTGGTATATTTCAATTGAAACCATATGCTTGGTCTTGTGCTGCTCAAATACAAAGTCAGTCTAGTTTTAAATTTAATACACTTTTAAAAACACCTAAATAAAAAATCTGAGTGAATGTGTTAGGATACAAAAAGGACATTTTTCAACTCCTAAAAAACTGACCTGGGAATACAAGTGAATTTTACTATAGAAGCATGTTTTGTTTCATTCTTTATTTGCTACATTAAGAAAGATATGGGTGAAAGGAGATTAAACCAGTTAAATCCTAGGATTTTTTTTTTGGTAATTTTTCCATCTTCTCTCACTTTTATCTGCACAAAGGATACTTTTATAAATATTTCAGTTTATCTGAGGCTGAGAATAGACAGACTAAACCATTGCTGAGTTATGTTTAATAAAACTATGTGCAGTTAGTTAGCCTGAAGATGTAGGCTCCCACTCTAAAGTCATAAGCAGGGACTTTAAAGGATTGGTGAGCAGAGGGAATTTGATGACTAATCAGTATAAAATGTGTCAGGATCTAGCTTTTATTCAGGAATTCATCCCTGATCTTAATACATAAGATTATGTGTGTAAATCAGATAATGTCATCCCTACAAAGGTGGTAAAACTGTCAACTGTATAGTGTAAAATCTGCTGAAATTGCTGAAGAACCAACCAAGAAGGCCTGCTGGAATTCAGCTTTCAGAAAATGTAGATGTTTTCAAGACCCTGCCTCAAATTAATATATTAGACTACAGGACTGCAAATCCTGAGCAATTGTATCAATGGATTAATCCCATTGGAAATGACATCAGCATTTCCCCACCAGACTGTCTTATATTTCTTCCAAGGCTTTTACTCAAATTCTTTTCCAACTCTGCCTTTGCAAAACATGTCAGGTTTTAAGCTTTTTCTCTTTTGTAAGAGAGGGAGAGAAGGAAAGAGAAGAAAAGTTGTGGGTTTTTTAAAAATCCTAATGTAAATCTTATTTTACTTCTAAGAGGTTAGAGGCAAGGAGAATGTATCATCATGAATAATTAGCGAACTATATTTCTGTAACATTTGCAAAGTATATGTTTTCACATACAGCCTTTTCACGTTCATATAGAGCATAAATATAACACAGAAAGGACTGAAAATCAAATCAACATTTTAACAGCATGATACGCTGTCTCTGTAACAAACCACATTTACAGAAATGGGAAAACTTCTCCATGTGCTGGCCAATGATGATGCTCTTTGAAGTGTTTTCATTTCCACTGAGGAAGTGTTATTATTTCCACGTCAGGAACCTTGCTGAAAAAATACAAGTGATATCCCTTTTGGGGTTCGAGGTTTTTCATCAACAGACAGAAACTGCACTCGTATAGTACCAGTAAATATTCATCCCTCCTCATCTCTCTTTTAACCTCTTCCCTTCTGAGGAAGCATCCAGATCACAGAATCACAGAATCTTAGTGGTTGGAAGGGACCTTTGAGATCAAGTCCAACCACATTAAAAAAACAAACAAACAATCAAACAAACAAACAAACAAATAAACAAAAAAAGCCCCCCAAAAAACCACCCAAGCAAACACAAAACCACACCCACAACCCAAAACAAAACAAAAAAAACACACAAAAACCAGAAAAACACACACAAAAAAAGCACCCACCAACTAAACCCCACACCCACAACCCCACACCCACACCCCACCACAAACCAATAATCTTGGGCATTAGAGCATGCCCTGAAGAGCCATGTCTACACATTTCTTAAATACCTCCAGGGATGGTGCCTCCACCACCTCCCCAGGCAGGCTGTTCCAGTGCCTGACCACTCTTTCAGTAAAGTAATTCTTCCTAATATCTAATCTAAATCTCCCTTGCTGCAGCGTCATACCATTTCTTCTGGTCCTGTCGTTATTCCCTTGGGCGAAGAGGCCAACCCCCACCTCTCTACAGTTTCCTTTCAG
>BJBW01009350.1:12730-52497 GCA_004320125.1 Scolopax mira
AGGATTGTTGATAGATAATGGAGAGAGGCTTGGTGAGCTCTCCTGCCACCTCCCTGAGAACCTTTGGGTGAATTCCATCCGTCCCCATAGACTTACACATGTCCAGGTGCATAAGCAAATCATTAACTACTTCCTCCTGGGTTACAGGGGAGTTGTTCTGTTCTCCATTCTCATCTTCCAGCCCAAGAAGCTGAATACCCTGGGGGGAGCTGGTCTGACTATTAAAGCAGAACGGCTGATTTACTGAAAGCTTTCTTGCTTTTCTCTCTGTTGTATTGTTTGGCTTTTTGTTGCCTTCAAGTTATATTTCACATTAGGTAAGCACTTTTTCTGCCTGGAAACTATCACTTAGTCAAATCTTGTTGGGTTTGAGTACTTTTGAGGCTCATATTATCTATTACCTTGTTTGGTGGGCATAATAGAGGTATCAATTTGTTTAAAGTAACATGAAAGTTCATAGTCTTGAATTATCTATTCAGTAACTCATTACATTTTTAATAATAAGTTTAATTTTCATAATCATGTCTAAAAGTGAAACTCCAAGCAACTTAATTATTCATTTTTAGTAATGTTTAAGCCTATTATGAAAGAGATGCAGGTTATATTTCCATGAATAATAAGTGGAGGGAAAATAAAGTTGGTATTTTAACAGCAACATTTCAGAATTAAATAAAGGCAAATTAGCCTTCTTCAGATGGGAAGATTAACATGAGTTCTTACAGATTTTTTTTTTCTTTTGTCTTCACCTATCTAGCATATTGGAATGAAGGTTTGTACCAGTTGCGTTACTTTTGCCCAAGAAATTTTGCTGCAATTCTGTCATGAGATAATACAGAGATGCTGAGAGAGGTGTAGAGCTTGGATGTAACTATGTTTGAGGCTCAGTGTGCATTGGGGTAACAACTGACTCTTATTTCCACAGCACATCGAAAGCTTGAAAGGCTACAATAGGTATTTCTTCTAATTTCTGCTTGACTTCCAACAGGTGTTTACCTCACAGAGGTGGAAGGGGGAGATACTAATAGGGAAGAAAAAAAAAAGTGAAGGGAGGAGATGGCAAATCACTTTTGCAGCCCAAGAGTGTGCATTCTGTGTTTTCATCAGGTTTGACTGTCTGAGGAATCTAGCTTATTTGCTCCCAGTGTATTGATAAAGTGCACTGTTGTACTGAAGGAATCTGCTTTGTTGATTTGAATGCTGCTTTATTAAATGATTGATCCTTGCTTTAACTCTAAACTACCTTTAACTTTGTTCTAATGAAAAAACAGCTCCCTCCCTCCCCGACTAAATCCTAGCAGCATGTACATTCAAGATGAGTAATTGTGATCAGTAGTAAAAGACTGAGCTGGTTATAGAAGCAGAATGCAGAGCACAATTTTAATTTTAAAGTCCATGGTATTCCAACTTATCCTGTAGCAGTAAAGCTGTCTTGAATTGCCGCTCTTCTAGCCTGTGCTCTGTTGCCTAAGCTTGTGATACAAGTGTTTGTGGGCTCAGCCATATTCCACACCACAATGGATGTGATTCTCCATGATTTCTCTGAAGTAGTTTAGCTGTGCTGATGTCACTTATTTCTTGAATTGCTGTATAGCTGTAACCTGCAGATTAGGGTGAGAAAAAGTTATTTCTCCAGCTTTGTTGCCAAGGAAATCATGTCATGGATCTGCTGGAGTAATTTACAAGCTGTTTCCACATCATCATTAGACTTGAGAGTGAATGTGTGTCCATGCCCGGTTCCAAAACAAATTGGATAAATTTGACATTTTCTCATTGTCAAGAGATTATACTAATTTCATAGTAATGGGGTCTCTTCGGTTACCATGCAAAGAGAAATGTTTTTGTCCCTGTGTGAAAACTGGGTTAACAGATGCAATTTAAATGTCATTTGCAGCTGCAAAGGAGATAATTTAAATTACACTTGTGTGTATAAATTGCTGCTGTGTCTATAGGGAAAGTGGGGAAATCATGGACAAAGCTGATAAAAGGCAATTTTTCTATCCTTAAACTTTAACATTTCAGTATCTCTTCACAAATCAGAATAAGAAGCTACTGTCTGATAGGTAAAAGAGAAATTTAAAATATCACAGAAAAAGTGATATCTTTCTGTGGAAAAAGGGGAAGAAGGAAGAGTCGGAAGTGTCAAACTGTTGTGAGAAATGCTGTAGTTGCAGAACAGCCTTTCCTAAGAGACAACTGTAAAGAGTGCCAGGGTGCAATGGAGCCGTGAAATGCCAGAAATAGACTTTCATGAAGCATCATGTGGATTTGATGCAATGATATGTGATATAGCCCGTATTTCTTTGAAGATGACACCCATTTTCCCCTTGTCAATCTCAAAAAACTGGTGTACTTTGCTTAGTGGTTTGTTTGGGGGGGGTTTGTGGGGTCGGTTGGGCATGTTTTTGTTTTTTGTAAAATCTACTGAGAAAGCTCATGCAGTTTCCAAATATAAGTTCAGAGGAAATGGGCTTTGATGGCTATGTAATAGGTGTTACATGATGTTTCCATGTCTTACATGATGTTTCCAAAAGTCTGATGTCAAATCCTGAAAAACGAACGCTTCACCTCTTTACAGATTTGGTATGAAGGAAATTTTCTTAATGGATGGAAGTCAGTATCTGCTTTCTTTAGTCTAAGAAGAAATGTGCAGCAGGGCTTCCTGATGCTGTTGAGTGTTCAGACAAGGGCCTAACATTTTTCTGCTGTGCTCACCTTCTCAGAAAGAGAAGGTTTTCTGTGAAAGGGGGCTTTCTGTTCTGGAGAGAAGCATAAATATTTCTACGCCTCTCCCTACCTTCCAGCCTTCTATTGCTGGAGTTGAGAGGGGATATAGCACATTCAATGAGTTGTCAGCTGGTGTTTTGACAGCATACTTCAGTTACTGGGCGTATTTATTTTTTTTTTTAAAGAAGTGGGAAACACTAAAGAAATTTTGTATTGTTTAGATATACATTTCGTTCTATTTCATTGTACCACAAACCCAACAGAAAATATTCCAGCTAGTTTGTGATTAAGCCTAGATTCATGTTATTAAAATGTGCTTCTTTTCTCTCCACAAAACCATTGAATGATATGAACGGCTTGATTGAGGATTTATGTGAAAAAATAGAAATGTGTGTGCAATGAATAGATGATCACCAAATATGTATAGCTACTACAACCCATTCTTCTAAAGCAGAATGGTTGTTCCTCTCTCTCTAAAGAATTAAGTAGAGTGAAAACAGCCAGCTTTTGCAAAGTTGCTTAAGAATTGTTGTTAGACTGTGGGGAAACTGGGTGAATATTTGGTTAAATCTGTATTTGCACCATGCTGATAACACTAGTGTTTGTCAAGTATGGTGAGGTTTTTTTCTTCTTCAAAACAGAAGGTTAAACTCATTAAGACTCCTGCTTGATATCTTAGATTACTCCATTTTTCTTCAGAGGAAAGTATGAGGTGTATGCAGTCTTGCTCAACCCATCTTTATTTTGAAGCTACAGACCTGCAATATGTTGCTTAAAATCAATTCCCAAGCAGTTCTAGAATATGGTGTGCTTTTTGAGCATGCTTTATATTTTTGTATTAATTTTGTATTAATAGGGAGTTCTATAGCTCATGTTAAATTGTTACTAAGGTAGAAATAAACATGTGAATTGCAAGTGGTATAAGAATTTTTTTCAGTTTAAAGACACAAGTTGTGTTTTAGCAATGATGCTTATGTTTTGCTGTTCTCCCCTTCTAATAACAGAAAGCACAGAAGTGCAGCATCGCTATCTGTGCCTTGCTTTTGCTTTAGAAGCTCCATGGAAAGTTTATAGGGAAGAAGGGAAGGGGTAGCAGGAGAGATTTCACTGGTTTGTTTTTCCTTTGCTTCAGGTTCTGTTTTCAGTTAAAACCAAAAATCTTCACCTCTTGGTGATGCAAAAGGAATTACAACTGTAGACATCCTATTTCTGCTGTTAAGCACTCTGAGACACGGTAATGACTTTTGCCTTGTCTCGGTTACTTGGGTAGAGAGAGCAAAACCTTGTGCCGCTGTTGATGTATGGCTGAGATTAGCAGCTCTACTTGCACAATCCTGATTCCCTGATACACCTTAGCTTGATACACCTGCTTAAGTCAACTTATATTTACCCATAAATTTTGTAGCTTCTTAATATCTTCCTTTTTGAAGCTGTGATTGCTCTAGAATATCTACTTGCTTTCAAAACTTGAGCTTTGGCTCCTGGATTTCAACATGTATGACAAAACTATGCTTACTCTGCTCTTGCCTAGGTGTGGGCAAGGTTGACTGTTTTAAAGATCTAGTTAAATCCAAACCAGGAGTTTCAGCTGCAGAATAATGGTTTCCTAGTTTGTTTTTTTCTTTTCCCCTGAGTCCCAAATGAACTCAAAGGACTTCCCAAAGAAGTCTGCATTGTAACACTGCCCTTTAGATAGAAAGCTGCTAAATAGCTATAGAGCTGTCAAGTGTCTATGTTAAGAAGTGATATAACAGAATAAATTTGCATCCAGGGAAGACTCTGGGAATCTTACTATTAACGTGGGCATGCAGAGCATCATTGCTCTATTAAACACAAACAAAAAGCAACCCCTGACACACACTTTTCTGACAAAGCTGTGGGACTCTAGCTGAACAAATACTAAGATGCAATTTCCACCTATAAGAACTCCTGAGTCTTTTTTTAGGAGTAGGACTAAGGTAAAATAAAGTGCTGAAGTTAATTACCTGAGCAAGCTATTCATGCAATGAGGAGACTTGCACAAAGTTAATTGGCGTTTTTATAAGTGTTAATTATTTTAGGAAGAACATGAATATCTGCATTGAATAGTTTTGAGAACTGGTGGATTAGAATGTTGTTTAGTTTGATAAAACTTCAGTTATTTGCTGCATCTTTAAACATAATAAGCTTTTATGTGTAAGTCTAACACCCATTTAGAAAAAGAAAATTTTATTTATGCTACAAATAAGATGAAGTGCTAGAAAAAGAAAATAGGGGTTTTTAATGCATTTTGGACCAGAGCTACAAGATAAAGGAAACTCAGGGATGAAAAAAGCTTTGCAAAATTATTTTATTTCTTTTTGGTCACCAGCAATTAAGCTGGATAGTTCTAGTGACTATTAGCGTGCCTGTAGTTCTATAACATATTACAAAAATCTGGATGTAACTGAAAGAGCCCTTCTTCCACAATGGAGTTGGCAGAATACTGTACCTCCTGTATAAATTGCAAAAAATATCTAATTCACCCCTCCATTAAAGATTTATAATTAGATTGAGTTTTGAATGAGTGATTCCTGATTGTTTCATAGGTAGGGAAGAAATTTCTTGGTTTCTGGGTATCCCACTATCTGTAGTTTTTATGACCCTGTGATATTGCAGAGTACACTTAATATAGTTGCTACTTGCAACTGAGGTGTTTGAGAAGCATAATGTATACCTACTGAATAGGTATATATTATCAAAAATATTATCTCTAGTATATGGTAATATAGAACATGTTAACGCTTAGATGTGTTCTAGAGCGGTGTGTATTGTATGAAAATAAATTTTAAAAGAGACAGTTTTTCTTCAAGGGAATTTACAAACTCAACCCATCTGGTCCCTTACAAGGAAAGGGGAGGAAAGAACAGGTATCTGAGGTTAGGAGAATGAAATCAATCTGCTGAAGGTCAAAGTCTGCAGTCAGAGCAGGAATTGAACCTTAATCTGAGTTTGTTTTGCTCTCAGAGAACCTGCTCTCTTAATCCCAGATAGCTATTTTTTTCAGATTATTTCATGGATTTCCTTGAAATTTTTCACTACTTGTTGCTTTTAAAAGACTTCAAGAAACTTTGAAGGCAAACCTTACTGTTCAATTAACTGTGACATGAACAGGCTTGAGAAGCTGGATTTAGGTAACCTTTACAGATCTGTTGCAAACTAAATTATTCTTTGAGACTCTTTCAGAAAATACTAAAAGTATTACTTGAAAAAAAAAAATACCTCAGTAATTGTGTCGGTAACTTTTTCTTTGATATTTAGATGATTTACAAGTGCCTGTATCTGTCTTTGGGAGAGACTCCAGCAATGTGGCATATTGTACAATATGAAGTCTGCATAATTGATTGGCTAATTTACTCATTTTTCTAACCGAATTTGGACTGGTTTGCTTTGTGGTCTATTAATCTTTCTGAATTTACTTTAAAAGACGCTCATCTAAAGACTAGTCTTGAAAGTGAGAGGTAGGTATGGAAGCACTACTCTTCCCTGTTGGAATTATTTTCCAACCTAGTTCAGAAGCAAGAGTGAACCTATTGTGCATTGAGACAGTGGGAGGAGCAGAGCCTCCTTAGGTTTGAGGATATGACAAATACAGGTTTTTAATCTTAAAGGTTCATTTAAGATGCTCTGCTTTTTGATGACTAGTAATGCTACCTACTACTACTTGGGCATCTGCTTCTTGAGAAGCTGACGTGAGTAGAGGTTGTTGTGTTCAGCTCCTAGGAATTTAGCAGACGTGGAATGACATGTAAATGCATGTTAGAATACTATTCTAGTGTCCTTAGTCCGTTATCTTCTGGTAGAAAGTTTAGCTCTTGGCTGCTGGATTTTCTATATATTGCCAGTTCAGTAGGAAATTACTTTTTGTGACTGAACAGCAATGCAGATTTCCTTGATAGTCGATGAGCTAATTAAGTTGGCTACTTCCATATTGACTCTCCTTTCAAATATAATGTCAAGAAAGAATGATGGTGCAGGACCTACTCAGAAATCCATATAATTAGTGGGAGTTATTGTAGCGACTGAGCATCTCCATCAAAAAAAGGTCTGCTCTGACAATGGTTATATATTACAGCTTCACGTCATCTGCACCAGGAAAGCATCTCTGATTTCTGGCTTTCCTCAGCACTCATTCTTAACTCCTTCACTACTCAGTACTCTGAATTTCTCCACTGGCAATTAGAGCTGCAACAAGAGAGGAACAGACTACACTGTAGGAGCTCTGACTTCCAAGCATGGGACACCTTTTCACATATTCCATCTTGCAATTTTTTTTTTTGTTGGGGGGGAGGAGGCGATATAAAGCCACAATAAGTAAATGGTATTATTAATACCTGGTCCTCCTCCCAATCTGTTACACAGTTCCCACTTCCCACTTTGTAAGTTTGACAAGCAGGTTTCAAGGCAAATTTCTAATTATGCAACTTGTCAGGTAAATAAATTGAGATGTCTTGAGATTTGTGGCAGTTTGATGTACAGTCTAGACTCTCCAAAACCAAACCAACCAACCAAATAAAAATAGCTGTGACAAGATATATTGAGTTGATTTCATTTTAATGCTTGAATTTTGAGTGTCTTGGGATGAAATTAAAGGTAGCAAGGGGTATGCAGTTGAAATCCTTTAGATAAGGTAATAATTTATTTCATGTAACTGGCTAGTGTGCTGTCAAATTCACACAGACCGGGAGATAGCGAGCTGCATTTCAGCTTTGACCCTCAACTTCACCTTCGCTGTGTGAGGGTTTTTTAAGGCTGGCAAAGCTATCCAAAACTTTGTGACAGAGATGGAAAAATGGACAGGGAGCAAGTCGCAGGCTTCTCTCAGAAGTTATAATTAAGGGGGAGGTATATGAACCAAGACACCCCTCACACAGTTGCATTTCCTTTTGTAGCAACTATTTTGCTGCATGGAAGGAGAACTACTTAGATATTTTATTATTAATTCAACAGGATTATTCTCAGCTCTTAAGGATTCCTGGTCTCCCTTGCTTACTTCCTACATAACCATACTGAAAGTTTTCCAATTGGATAGAACTTAATGGAATACCAAGAGTGAATAGCAAAAGGAGAGAGGGCATTTGGATTAGTACATGGTGTGTAACAGGAGATAATGGGAAACAAAGGAATGGGGTTTTTTGACTGAAAGAAAACCATTTATTTTTACGTTACAGAGCCCTACTGAGAAACAGGGCATCCATTTGGGGAAATACAAATAATACTAAAACAACAAGTAGAAGGTATTATTTAAAGAGAAGTTAAGAAGAAGTAAAGGAAATGAACATCACTTAAATGCTTTCTCTGGCTAACTCTTAGACTGTTTTTTTTTTTTTAATTTTTTTCATTGCATTTCATTTTGATGTTTATAAGTAAGTTGTATTTTTGGTTTGCACACTTAGGAAAAACACTATGTTAACTTACCATGGTTCTCAGTCTCAGCAGTGTCCCATATTTAACCAAAGAGTACATTTTGATCTTGTATACTTGATAACTGTATTTCAGATATCTAAATAAATTTAGCAAGACAGTAATTAACGTGATTAATGTACAAGGATGAATTGTGTAACATATCAAATGCAGGTATGGTTTAGCAGATATGCAAACATACAGCATATGTATAATGATAAGACATGCTCAAAATAAACTTCTCATGAATAGTAACATTTTTCAGTTAAAAAAATGTACAATGTCAAGCCACACAGATTCAATGGCATTTAAGAGGTTTTAGTGAAGTTGAGGGTCTAGAGAAATATGAATATGTATCTTTTGAGACCGAATCCTGAGCTTTAACAACTGTCAAGCCCTTAATCTATATGAATCAGGACATGCATCTTTAGCAGGTGAGTTAAACCTGATTCTTAACTATTCTGCAGGCTTTTCTGAACCAGAACTGCATTCCAGGTCCTTCCTTTTAATGGTTCTTGTCCTTAGCTTAAGGTCTTCAAGCCAATGAGAAGAATGCAGTGAACTGAAATGTGGTTGGAGAAGCAAACCAAAACCCAGGAGTTTGGATCAGATCCTCTTTTTCTGTCAGCTGTCTTCATCGTAGCTTTATATTTTGTGTAGGAATGTTTATTGTGCTTTTGGTTAAGCACAATAAATATTTAGAGCTATGCATTTAGTTGTATTATGCATATCCTAGCATCATATTTTCAAAAATCACTTGATATACCTTGGAACAATACGTACTACTTATGTATATGCTGCATTATACAATGGAGGAAATGAAAAATCCCCAGTTAAATCTCTCTGCAGATGTTCAAACAGTCATCCTCCCTGTAGTAACTAAACATACATTGCAGGAATAGCTGACTCTTGTCAGGGCATTTGAGTGACAAAGGAAAAGAAATACTGCTTTTTGGTGGGGGTGGGGGAAGGGGGGGCACAGTTTAGCTATTTTATTTCAACTTAAAATTAGCCTAGCTGCCATTGCCCTAATATATAGGGCAATGCTAAATTACAGCTTTATTCAGTTTCTCTCAAATATTGTTGGTGTTACTTAAGTCACTCATCAATATACACAGACAAGGTCATGTAGGATACCAGTGCTGATTCATAAGGTCTTGACATAGGTTTTTGTCTAATTGTATGAGATGTAAAAATGTCTTATCCTACTTGTGCTAGTTATCTGAGATTGTATACAGGTCAGCTGCTGCCTCTCATACAGTACTGAACTTAAAACACATGTGCAGCAGATCAAAAAGTGGAGATTCTAGAGGAAAGCTTTAGTATCTGTCCTAGAAACTTCACACAGCAGGTAGCTCATATTCAGGGGTATTGTTTAATCTACATAAATTGTGAAGCTTAATGCAGTTGCTACTGCTTGGTTGTATGGTTGTTGGCATCTCTTTTCTGTGAAAGCACAAGGCACATTAAGCTTCTGAACAAGCATAAAACTGATTTTCTTGCCCCTCTGGCTTGGCCAAGTGTTCCTTTTTTGGCTAATCAGCACATATCTCTTTCTGATCACAGCTATGAAAGCTATGGAGTTGGTCACTGCTTACAAATTGCATTATCTATTTGTGTGGGGGTTTATTTTTTTTTAAACATGTGTAAGGGGACTAGTGGTGATTACTCCTTTAAGAAAAAGGATGGGAGGTTGGAAGCCTGTTCCTACATTATCCTTGTGGACCCTCAATTCTCCTGGATTGCAGTTGAAATTTGAGGTTCTGTAAAAATTCTCAGGATCTTTCTGTCTTTTGACAGTTGATACAGGAAAAATTGTGATGCACAGAATCTAAACAGTGTATAGATAATCAGTTATTTGTATGCAAGGCAAATTCTGAGTATAACAGTGCCTAAATTAAAAAATAATAATAAAAGCTGATTTTAGAACTAGGCATGTGCAATGAGCACTGAGAGAAGTATGTGCCAATAAAATGAAGCTGTAAGAGCAGATTTATCTATGAATTACTTTGTGTAGGAAATCAAATAAGAACATAAAGATACATTGGTATGGAAAGAAGAAATAGCTGAAGTAAAGCATCTTACAGGGACACATTTTTCTGACAGAAATGCATCCAAATAACACAAAACATAAACATATATCAATGAATGAGAGAAGAGCTACATATTGTAAAGATAGGCAACCAATTGTTGCTGTAGATCTATACAGCTTGGGATCAGTGGCTGTGGTTGCTTTTTGGTGGTGAAATTTTTTTTTCCCTGTTTTTTTTAGTATTTTTCAGTCAAACATCTTATGACAACCCATGTGGCAAAGAAAAATTTTTGTGTTTATCTGTGAAAAGTTAAACAAAAGAACTGACACTGAAATATTTTAAACTGTATTGGCAGTGGCAGCCTTTGGTTTCATTATATATACTTTATTGCTTGTGTTTGGAAGATATTTTAGATGGCAAATGGTTTTATGGATTTTCTAGGACCTTCTGACAGGCATACTGTTGCCAGCATCTGTGGGGGATTCAATGCAGTTGTAACTCAGACCATCCTAGTTTTGTGCTTCTGTTCTCTTGTAGGTGATTACCAGCTCATAATCAGTGCTAATAGCTGCCAAGAAAAATAGTAGGCTTAACTACCAACGCCAGAACTGTGTTTATGTGAAAGGCTTGTTCTGCTCTGACCTGTGTGGTTTCTGCACTAGGACATATTTTGAATCATACCACGGACCCAATTCTCAGTTTGTCATAGAATTTCAACTTACCTATAAATCTCAAATGTTTCTTCTTTTTCACCACAGCTTAAGACGCTAAAATAGTATGGAGTGAGCTCCAGTGGGATACAACGGAATTATTGAATGAAAAAGCACCACTGACCAGAAACAAATTTCAGTTATGACTAAAACATATTTTGCCCTTTACTCTTGGTCAGTGTATTGCCACGCTTGGAGGTTTCAAGTTGAGCTGAGCAAGTAATAAATTATATATTTGTGTGGGCATGTATATGTATGTAAAAAAAACAAAACAAAAAACTCAAGAATCAAATGGATGATATCAAAGTGCAACTAAAGATGGCTTTAAAATATTGCAGACTTGGAAGACTCAAAGGGAAAATAAAAATACAGAAAGCAAAGGTGAAAGATGAAAGGAAGGTTGCACAAAAGGTTATGGTAAATAATAAGAAATTTATAAGCAACAAAAGGTCAGTGGAGGAGACAGTCAAGCCTCTGTTCAATAGCAGTAGTAATTTATTGACAAAAGGAAGGAGAGTGCTAAGAAATTACATTAATTCTGTTTCAGTGCTTGCAAAAGAGAATCGGTGAGATGCCAGAACCAGTTGTAAATTCCCCCAGAGCAAAGAGTAGTAGTGAATACAATAGGGGTTGTGCCGAAACAACTGTTTGAGAAATTAGAGGGTCTGAACCTGAGAGCTAACTAGATTGCACAGCTGAAGCTTGTGAATCTACTTAGAGCTCTGCTTAGCACAGCAAAGGCAACCATTGTCTCTTTCTTGATTATTTTTGTTTTTCTCTCCCCTGGAGGCAGCATCACTTTGATAATGGAGAGGAGGTTCTTCAGGATCCTGTCTCTTTGAGTAGAGTAGTAGGAAGGAACAGTCTATCTTCCCTTGATTCCAGTAAAAAGCTGATTTGAATTTTTTTTTTTCTTCCTTGAATCATTACTGATTAGTGACTGGAAGACAGAATAAGCCAAGTACTGTCACAAAGACTAAGGATAGTTGTAGGGACAGTGATGGAAAAATGAAAATATGGAGACATTTTGCCAATGGGGAAATGGGGTTTTGTAGGTTTTTGAGGAAAAAAATGTACAAAATTTAGGAGAGATACTTGAACCTTCTGGTATGAGGATGTTGAAGAACAAGCATGGGCATCATCTGCATCCTTAACATTTTGGCTGTGGTAGCAGAACGCCAAATGGGCAGTTGAAGTCCACGTTGCAGAAAAAAGAAAGACGCTAAAGGTGAGTGGAGCTCTGAAATTGATCCACAAATCACCCTCTTCTAAGGGATTATGGCAATCAGTGATTTTACATACTGGATTTGGAGATCTTCATAGCTGAGGGAAGGATACTTCTTGTCTATGTAGTCATTTATTTTTAAATAGAGTATCTGTAGTTTCAATCTCAACACCTCTGAAAGGAGAGGCTCCAATATGAGGGTATTTTATTTTGAGACTAGCACGTGTGTTTTCTACTGTAGTAGTTGAGGTGAATGTGTTATTGCTGTAGGCCTGCCATACTTGGTGGGTGCTCTGGATAGCAGTTAAAGAACAGAATAATCTCTCCAGGGAAGTAAAGGAAACGTGACTCTATATGTCTGAGAGGAATAGAATAGTAGATTATGAATAACTGAGTGGGGAATGAGAGCATGTCGAATACAGAACAAAAAACCTGGAGTGAAAAAGAAGTAGGATTTCAGAGAGGTAGAAACATGTGTTGAGAAGTTAAAGGAGGGTAAAAGTTTTCCAGGATAAATGACTTAAGAGGGAGGAAATAGTAGGAACAGATGAAAAGCATGGAACACTTAAGGAACATTATAAGCTGCCTGCTGAAAGTTCAGAGACAAGGCTCTTCACTACCATTAGTTTTTACCCTTCTTTGTGTTGAAGAACTAAACCAGAACTGCTCAGGCTTAGGAGAGATTCTGCTGATCTGAAGCTGCTCATCCAATAGTTTTCCAAGTCTTCTGTTTTCGATGACTGGCTGTGAAGAAGTACAGTGAGGCTTGCAGCATTAGCTTTGAAAGCTGTGCACAACCAACTGGGGTGGAAAGGACTTATCAAAGGACTAAATACACTCACCAGCACCAGGTTTATGAATAAAGCCATCCTAAGTCTCTTCTGTAAAGCAGATTTTGCAAGTTATCTGTGCAAACAAAATGTAAAATGCTTTAATTTTAATTTATTTCCCCCATGAGTGACAATATACAAATGTATTTGTAGAACTTGTGATCAAATGTGATAGCTTTGAAAAACCGTGCATAATTTTATCTCTGGAGCAGATGCAGCTTCATCTAGATAAATTTATCCATCCTTTGGTAAGACATTTAGAGGAGAAAACATTATCCAAATTATTTGGCATTTGCCTGCACTTAGGAGCTTCCAAAACATCTCTTTGGAAAGTTCAAGTTACAATTTGTTATATCCAGAATTAAAAAGAATTAAGAATAATCTTCGTACATCTTTTAGACAGTTTGAAATTGTTGGGTGGATCCTGATGCCTGACAGCTCTATTCAGTTAGGGATCTCACAAAAAAAAAATCATATTTGTGGCTTTGGGTGTGTCAGTGTGTGTGAGGGGGAAGGGGTGTCACTTTCTTTTTTTAGCAGGAGACCTCTAGAACCATTGCAACACTGAAGATGTCAGCTATAGACAGATAAAACCTTTTCCCACAAGATATTAATTAAGACATGTAAAGATGGATGGAACTTCATTATAAGCTTTTTGGCAGTGGAGATAGTTTCATGGTATTGTTAAGCACTTCAGACTGTACTACTAGCCAGTCTTGTGTAGTGTGCATCAACGTTATCAGGAAATTGAAAAAGTTGTGGGTTTTTTTACCCCTGTGAGAATCATAAGGTGGGAATATTTTATATATATAAAAAAATAAAATGGGTAAAATATATATGTGAAAACTCTCATTTTTAACTTTGGGAATAGCATCAATCTTTGGTTAAACACCCTGGGCAATGTTGGTTCTCATTACCTGTTATTTTGTTAGTTAATCCAAACTCTGCTCTTCAGTGAATAAAATCTGGCCTTATCTTGGGAAGCTGAACTTGATGGGAATGTGATGGCAACTCAGTATTCTGTCTTGACGATGCTGAACTACTTTTTTTGAAGCTGTCGAAGTTTAAACTTTTGACCTCTGCAATGTGGAGAACTGTCTTCATGCCAGTCATCTGGAGTTGATAATACCTGATCCAGGGCTAGGGACACTCTGGAAAATGACATCTTGTCCTGAGTCAGTATTATTTCAGTAGTATATCTGAAATGAGTTATCCTCTACAGATGCTTATTTTCATTGACTGTTAATTACAGGGAGGGTTTAGAACTCATCTTTAGGTGTTGGACTATGTCTCCATTGAGCTAAGATGAATCTCGCAATAATAGCTTTCCTCTCTGGAATAGGAGAAACAGAGTTGGCCTTGCCATTATAAAAGATTTCCTGATGGCTACCTATCTCTACACTGCTAGTATTTAATGTTGCTGAATAGATATGGAAGACTACACCAGATGAAGATTCGTAAACAGATTGGTTTTTTTCTTTAAGATCAGTAGCACTTGATTTATTTATTTTTTCCTCTCATTAAAGAGTTTTTCGTTGTTCACTACTCTGTTATCTTTCCTGGATTTTTAAAGTTTGTAATTTGTCTTGGTTTGCCTTATTCTCCCCCACCCACCCCTTTTTTATTTTTACAAAAAATTTCTAGTTGGAACATCCAAATTGGTGTTTTAATCAGTGAAGAACTGCTCAGTTAAACAAGCTTTCCTCTGCAAAAGTAGGGGTACCTACTTGTGCCATCAAGGAGGATGCCAGGAAGACTGTGGATACAGTCTCAGTTGCTGTTTAATAAATGCAACTATGTGTGCAGTTAACAAATGCTTGGGTTTCCCCTGGGCATCAAAAGGAGGGAGATTCACTGTGTTTTCTTCCCCAAGAACAGCTGGAAGACCACAGTAATTAATATTTCAATATTCCCAGCACAGCTATCCAAATGACCTTACATTAGTGCTATGTTATATTGGATGTTTTTTTCTATGTAGAAAGATTTATTCCACCTCTGTTTTCCAGTACATTTTTTTTTGGTTTTTTTTTTAGTTCTGGCAACTGAGCTTGTACCTTCAATTTCCTTTTCACAGCATTGATTGGGAAGCTGCTGGCCCTACCACATACTAATGTCTGTCGAACACTTGATCCATTCTGCACTCTGAGAAAGTTTGAGCTCTGCAGTCTGCCAGCATCACCAGAGTTCTGCTCATTCCTGTTCCAAGGAACTATTGTGCTGTACATCACTCGCAGCTCTCGCACATCCAGCCTCTTCCCATGTGATCCTCTCCTTAGAGAGAGCTTTCAGTTGGCAGCACCTGGTCCTTTAGCACCAGAGACTCCACTGAAAGAAAGCAGGCAGTGAAACACTTGCCAAAAGTTTTAAACAAGGAAACCATAACTGAATTGAACAGTAAAGCTATGCTTGGATAATGAATAAACTCATTCAAATGCAAAATTAGTTGCCTTACTCTGTTAATGAAGGTGCTACTTAACTCATTTGAAATGAAGTATGTTATTTATAAGCTGAAGTAGGAGAACTGGGGGGGCAGCTTGTAATTTTACAATGTTAGGTATGATACCATCTGATATGCAACCAGGGTATATGCTGGAGTGGGCTGAGCAGTAACAAAGAAGGAATGTCCTCAATGGGGGCCAAAATCCATGATATTGTGATGTAAACTTATTGCTGGAAAAAGAACTAATCCACCTGGAGGTTCCTCGTGTTAATATGTTTTAAACTGTCATAGTACAGGGTATTGTTGCTGTAGTACCTTATTTCTGTGTGGCTAAACTTTTCAAGAGTATTTAGTGAATAGAATACTCATTCTACTATTTTAATCTTAAAATAGTTAAGCCTCACAAAAATGCATTAAATGCCTGACCCCTTGCAAGAATTAATATTTTGCTGATTCAGGTGTTAAGCATATTAGCAGATAACTTACTTAACTGTTGTAAAGACTATCTCACTGTTCTTCTCCATAAAGATATCACAGAAGTGTTAAAAATACATCTATACAATGCTGGAAGCATTCTTAACAGTTATTCTCTATTGGAAGTCATCAGTAATGATATTTTCTACCTACATAATAAGGGACTTCAAGTCCATTTATCTTTAAAATTTGCATTTAAACGACAGTAAGCAAAAGGACAGGGAACAACTATTAAGGAAAAATCCCAATTTGGGACAACATATCCAATAAAAGTCTTTTAAAGATGGTGATAGCTACTCCTTTTGTTCAATGGTGCCAAACAAGAAAATTGAGATACTGTTTAATGGTTTGGCAAGATTCTACCCAATAATGCACTGTGTTGGAACCTCATATGTATGCTGGTTCCTTTTTGGATGTCCTTAAAAAATAAGCTTTGATTGATAAAATTTTTTTTGATTAATTTAATAAATGGGTCTTTTTCTCTGTCCTTTTTTTTTTTTTTCCAGTAGTCAGTGGCCTTAGTTTGCCTTTGACTGGCATGTTGTGAGCAGATAGTGTTGAGTGAGTAGAGAAGAGAACGCTGCTGAAACCATACATCAAAATTGTCAACAGTTTCTGGATAGGCCTTAGTGGGGGCTCTTATTTCCAAATTGCTTTCAGTGACAAAGAGGCATATTTTTTGTTTCCCAAAATTTATTTTGCTACTATAATGACTTAAGTAAGCTACAAATTCAAAAATATATGGGGCCCAGCAGCCTGGTATGAATTGGTTGCGTATGTCTTTCAAAGGACTTGAAATATGGCATCTCTATTTTGTTTGACATCTTAGATAAAATAAGTCTAAAAATAGTACTCGTGCTGCCAGACTATGTCTGGAAGGACATGACTTGGTTTAAAAAAGTTTCCAAGGGTGTCATTGTGTTGCAGTAAATTTACTGTGAGCAGAGTCAAGGAAGAACTTACTGGGTAAAACTCAAGAATTTCAATGTCATTATGGAAAGTGGGGTTTTGCCTCTGTAAAAGGGCTTAAAGGAAGAATGCCTCCTGGGAATCAATTTGAGTTTAGGGGTGCTCAGTTTCTGGGCATGGATGTGGCAAAAAGTACACTTCAGTGTTTATAGACATAAGAGTCTAAATATGAATATAATTAAAAGGAAATTCTCGTGGTTGCTGAATAAAGCATCAGACTGAGATCTTCAGTAATAGTCTAGATTTAGGTGGTCCAATTTAAATCTAAAACTTGCTGTTGGCATTTCTTTCTAACTAGACCTGTTTTCCATCTAATAATTGGAATTAGGCCTATTGATTATTTTTTAATAGGTTTTGAACTGCCCCAAGCAACTCTGAGAACATCAGTTAAATTAGAGACCTTTCTTCAACTATAATTTGTATTAATCATATTATTCACACCACAACTATATCAATATGTATCTTGCTGGTTGAGTGGCTTGCTAGTTTTATGTATCCATCTTTGCCTTTGTCAGTAAATTTGCAGAACTGTACAATAGCACCGTTGTTCATCCCACATCATAAAATAGTGATGTCTAAGAGTTTTTATCTGGTGCCTTCCAGCATCTTTGTGATTTACAATTTTTTCTCGGTCAGCTTATTCCAAGTGGGCTAGGACTAAGAATACCAGTATGCTTAGGAGGCATTGTTTGATTAATGAACACCCATTATGAGTTATGCATTAGACTTCCTGCCTTTGAGATTGTCTTAATTAACTAAAAGCAAAGGCTCTATTATCAGTGCACAAACAGACTGTGATATCTTAAAAACAAAAAAAAGCGATAAAAAAGATGTTAATCATGTTCAAATAACTAGTGAAAGGACAGCAGATTGTTCAGGGTGTTATACTTTGGGGACTTTTTGTTCCACACAGCTCTGCTCTTTTGCATAGATTATACATAAGAGTGATTAGATGTCGTATAGTGTTTGGTGTATATGAAGCCTGTCCTAGAAGGCTGGTGGAAAAAAATGGGATGTATTTGAAATGTATGTGAATTTCCCAAAGGTGGGACCAAATCTTAAATCCTACCCTAAGGACAGACAGGTGAATCTGACAGCGAGTACTTAATTTTACTGTGTTTTTTCAGTATTGTCAATAGGGTGAAAAAAATCAAAATCCATTCTTGCCGTGAAGAACTTTATGAGAATCATCAGGGCTGCTTTGGCATAAGACCTTAATTTCTAATTTGCTAACTTAGTTATGAATCTAGTCTCTATTCTCTTAAATAAGACAGGATAAAGTAAGTTTAATTCTACATCAACTCCTTTGCGTCCTTTTTCTGTTGAGGGCAGAAATTAAATTTTTCCTGACACACAACTGAAAATCTGCAGGAATATTGAAATGTCCCAGCAATTCCAGAGTTGCAATTCCAGAGTTATCCTATACAACTCTGGTGGCAAACCCAGGAGTACTTGAGCAGCAATTCATGCCAAAGTGATCTCCAGGCACTTACAAGAATACGTGCATCTTCATCTAAGCCTTTATCTGCTAGAACTATTCACCTTGACTTTGTTGGTTTTTATTTTTGCTTTGTTTTGTTATGTTTACATATTATAAATAGTCTCTGTATTGAAGAATCTTTAACTGCAGCTCGTACATTGCTCGCTATTCCCTCTGTCACATTTTATCTTTCTTATATATCAGTTTTGAGCTCCGTCAATCAAAGTGGCTTGGAAATTTCAAACACATCCAATATTTTAGTAGTGTCTAAAATTGGTACAAAACATGAATATTCCTCTTTACTCAGATTAGTTTTCTGTCATGAATGTAAGTATGCCAGAAACTTGAATAATGCTTCTGGTAAGCTTACGATTTGTAATTGCAGTTGATCACTTTTCTGAAATCAGAGGTTTTGAAATCATTACCGTCAGAAGAGCTGCTTTATTCTTCATTAGAATGAAGAAGCGAATCTTTTAATGACTTATCTCCTTGGTTTGATCTCTATTTGAAGCTGGAAAAAAGCTAAGCTGTTAAATTTTTGAGGTGTTATCTACCACTTTTCTACCAGTAATGTTGCAATATAGTATGATTCTTGGATGTACTAATTATGGCTAAAAGAAGAGCAGCTTTTAATATTATTTGTATTGAATGCTGAATATGTATATTCTAAAAATATTTTAACGATTTCTAAAACAGTTGAGAAGCAGGGGAGTGAAGGAGAAGCTGTAAGGCATTCAATATCAACCTTCAGTTCTTCATAATGAATAATAAAAAAGCCAAGTGAAACTAACTTTAATCTGGACTAATAAAATATTACAACTGGCAGAAATGTGTTGGTAGTTGTAAAATTGCACTGGTGTCTGGATTTTTGGCTCCACTGTGATACTAATGAAAAGCATAACATTGTTTTTAATTGGCAAGATTTCTCATTTAGCAGTGTGGTGTTTTTTTTTTTTTTTTAGAATGAGTATTGAGATTTTCAGTCTGATGAATGTCTCTAATCAATGTATGCCCAAACTAGTCTTCCCCAATTGCGTCTTACTCATAAGGTGTGTGCTTGCTGGTTTCATGATTTTTAGGCTAGGTGCTGAGAGCCCCATCTCAGTGTATGCTCTGTGCATCTCAATGTGTTGCTGATGTCTGAACTCCAAAAAGAATAAAGAAAATCATGTCAAACCTTTAGAAAGACTTTTTTGCCTTGTCCCATACCTCACAGAAGCACTCCAACATTATTCAGCTTCCTATAAACTAGACAATGCTGCGTTACAGAAAATATGCTTCTGTGGCAAGGAAGGATTTGAACAGCAGTAATCCATTGCCTGGTCAAGGGCTCTACCTTTTAACTAGCTTCAGGGGGTGGTAGGCTGAAGGGTAAGTATCAGCATTGCTGTATTGTTTGGCATCCTGTAAGAGCAATTTAACCCTGTTTGGCTCCTTTAAAAAGCCCATTTCCATAGCCAATTTGCAGTTGTTGCTTAGTGGAAGTGGTGCATCTTCTCAGGCTGAAGAATTGGGAAACATTTTATATCTTTCCTGGTATTTAAGTTGCTCATAAAGACTAATTTTTTTAGTTCGTAAGTTCCCTGGGATACAACTTTAAAGAAGTAAAACTTTTTTATTATGTATTGCTATTATGGGTACCTCTGTTGGGACTATGGAAAATACAGAACAGTGGGTACAGTGTGCTTGCCTATATGTAAAGGACCATGCAGTTACTATAGTCCAGGCTTGATTATCAGAATTTGAAGTGCGGCCTACTAAACAAAAAAGGAAAATTAATTGATGTTGCTTTACCTTGTTCCACCAGTTCTTCAGTGCTGGAAAAAAAACCTGCAAAGAACCCAAACCCTAACCTCAGAACTCTTTTGCAGAAATTTTGAGTCCTTATCAGGATAAAAATGTAAACATGTGGTGCATAGATGCCCTTGATGACCACAGTAACTGTTATGCAGGCTGGGTAAGCTGTGTTCTGGGTCTTTCCCTGTGTGAGGAAAGACAACATAAAGAACTGAATTGCACCTCTTTTGTCTTACTTAATAGCATGAGATTTGATTTGCTGCAGTTAAACAGAGTCTGTGTTGTGTTAATTTTGAAATTCATGAATTCTTTAGGTGAACAACAGTAGCTCTGAAGCCACTTTTTTTTTCTACGTGTTCTTTTAAAACAGAGAACACATGCGAACGCCTCTAAATTTTTATGTTGTTCTTATGCCATAATAGGGAAAGAAATATTTTGGACATGATATTGAAGTAATTTTCTATTACTCCTGATCCAAAATACTTTATATTGCTCTGGTTGGTTGAGAAGTTGCAGAAAAATCTTCCCTTTCTCAAATATATGCTGTATTTTCCATCTCAGTTAATAATTTCTCAATGTTCCTAACACTATGCTGGGTAACTGTGATGGTTGCTCACTTGTCCTCATACATTTTACATTGTAATGGGTCTGTTACCCTCAAGTATTAATTTGCGTTCAGAAACCTGGCTACATCTTACTTTAGTTTTCCTTTGATGCAATACATTGCTAATGAAGATCAGATCATTAGTTGGATTTATGGATCAACAGCTCTATCTCTTAAGGCCAGAAATACATCTTTTTGCTTGCTCTTTTGAAACTGACTCTCTCTGAGCAATTTGAGTACCCTCAACTAACACTAGCATTGGAGATTACTAGCCATCAATCTTCTGGTTTAATTTGTTATTGAAATAGTTAAAACAGACTGATACCTGAGAAAGCATTTCAGCACTGTTGTTAATACAGCAATTACTTAAATAAAATTTCGTGATGGCAGTTTTCTATAAATGAATGACTCCTACATATTTACTTATTTTAAACGAGCTGAAGGTCTTTTGTGTCCAAAGCACAAAAAAAGTTTAAGAAAAGAAATTTTATTTTCCCTGCTGTAGTTAATCCTCAGCACATCTTGAGTAATAGACCAAAATTTGTTATTGTTACTGAAAGAGTAAAGATGCAAGTGTTTAGGAGGACTACATGGTGAACCTGGGTCCTTCAAAAGTATCGTAGGACATATCCTAATGTAAGAAGAAAAAAAGAATCAGTGGAAAAGCTGAGCATCCATAAGGAGTTTTCCTGCATGACTGTTCTGTGTTAGATGATTCTGATGGGATGTTACTGGAAAGCTGCTTGTTTTAGAAGCTGTCAACAACATAAGCTAGCCCAAAGTCAATGTAATTTTGAAGAAGTAACTGCATAAATTAGGTGCTGATCTAGCTATATACAGGTGGCCAAGGATACTGAAGACATTTCTGTTACAGGTGCTGGTACGTGGACAATCTTGATTCATGTGCAGTCAGACATGAAGAAAAATATTATAGTGTTTTCTTCTTAATTTCTTCAGCATTAAGATAAAATTTTATATTTCTTGAAAAACAATAGGCATACGTGAAACTTCATTTAGATGTTATAGAGGAAAGGCAGGATTGCAATAAGCACGAGCTTTACTGTAAATAAGATAAGGCTAGAACTATTACTGACACCAATTTAAAAGTTGCATCATGGACTAGCACTGCTGTCTGTTATTTTGTTGATGTTTTCTATATTCTGAAAGTTACAGAAGCTGAAAATCTTAATTTATCTTAAAATTCAGCTAAACTGAAAGTATTTGTTAACACTTTTCTATGTTGTTACTTGGACCGATATGTCTGTAAGGAAGACAAATATGCAGTATGATATCAGACAGAATCAAATATTAATGACAGATTACTCTATATTAAAAAATGTTGCTTCTATCTAGAAGGACTTGGGACCTGAATAAGGCAAGTGACTCCCATTGACATAGTGAGAACTCTATGCCTAACATAAACAAACATAAAACAACTGGACATGCCAGTTTTTGCATGTAGGAGAACAGCTTTTATTAAAGGATTTTTTTTGAGGCAGGGTCTGAGAGAAATTATTAAATTGTAACCTGGGTGTTATAAAGGTTTATTCTGTAGGTATTAAGTTACAATATTACACAAGGGAAATAATACTACACCTTCTTCTATCACTTTAGTTTCTGTGTAATACATGGGCAAGTATTCTAGTATTCTGGTGCTTCTTGCAAAAGAATCCATAATCGGTGCAAACACATGCAGGATTGGTGAAAATTGGGGCAATAATGAGAAATTCAGCTTATTGGCTTAATCTAAAATAATGCAGAATTGATGTATAGCACTTCCTTTTTTTTTTGAGGTGAAATGCTGTTATTTAATAAAATAATGAACAAAGAATGAACAGTCCAAACAGTCAAACTCGTGAGAGCCGCTACTTCACGGTGCATCTTTATACATGAGTGTTACGAACCATGTTGCTGACGTGGGCACTAACAACAAATGACAGAAAGGAGCTGAAAGCATAAGGTAAAGTGATGTTCCAAGCAATGTCAGGTGTATCTTGATTTCTTCAAAAATCATGTCATTGTTTCTCCAACACTCAAATAATTATGCACCAATGAGGTTGAAGGAGGCAAGCAGAACTAAGTAATGTATCTACCTCACAGATGGATAGGCAGAGCACTAAAGAGTAAGTGATGTACTGGAGAACCCTGTGCAAGCTGGTACCCAGACAAATTCCTGGTTGTTATACTTGAGTTGCTAAACATACTGCATCTCAGAACTACTTGTACCCAACACAGAGTGTGGGTTGGTTCTTTGCATGATTTTGTTTCAAAAATTATATGGTCTTAGTCTTTTCTAAATAGCTGTAGCAGGATTATACCATCTAACTTTACTTCACGGTCACTTACTGTCTCTATTACCTTTTCATTATTGCTAGCTGTCAGTGTTTTGGGGATTTGTTTGTGTGTGTTTTTTGTTTGATTTTTTTCTTTTTTCCATGAAGCTATCACACTAGGAATCTGACATAGTGTAGGAGCTTTCTATCCTGTTATTTTTTATGCTGTAGTATGTAGACTTGGTGTCATGTATTGTACTTAATAGATTAAGGCTAGACATATGCTCTCATAGCCTGATAGCTAAATATAAAAGATGGTATTAAAATTCAAGTGTAATAAAACCTGGCAATCTAAAAATTCTTTCTTCCTCACTGAAATACTTTGAGTTATCTGTGAGAGAAATAAATATCATTCTCTTGTTACTGCACTGTGTAGTGAGAAAGGAATGACTAAAACTAAACCTCTAAGTGGTTTTGCCAGCACAATATACTCTTTTGCTGCAATAGTAGCTACCGTATGCAGTGAAAGGTACTTGAAAGAAACAATAAGAAATGTACTGTGCGGTGCTGTGTAAGTTTAGTCTCAAAAGCAACTTGATGTTTCTTAGGGAAGAGTACTAGAAAAGTGGTTTCTGTCAACAGAAATGAAGCGAAGCCGAAGGACAAACGTCAGCTCAAGTAACATGAAGCAAAGGTCCTGACTGTAGCTGAAAGCAGTGTAAGGTGGGCCTTGTGCCTAACTGGTGTGCTTTTCTTTTTCTATGGATAATCATGGGTCTACCTCGTAATAGGTGACCGCAGCTGAATGAGATTAAATGGAAGCATGAGCCATATCTGTTATGTTGGAAAATTTATCCATCCGGGATGAAAGTCTTTGCGTTCAAGGAAGCCCTGTAAAAGCTGTAGAAACAGAAATCCAGTGAGCGTTGTGTAAAGACCTGGAAAGTCTGTTCTTCCCAGCTTTCAGTGGCTTACACTTCAGTCAGGGGAAGTTCTTGAGTGGTCCTTTTTTCAGATGTCTGTTTCCAGTTGCTGTCAGGAGCTGGGATGGACTATTTGCCTGTTGAACTATTCTTATGTCCTCATGATTCATTCTGTATGCTGGATTACTGTGTTCTTTAATATATATTAAAAAAAAGGAAGTAAAACCTAGCACCTCTAATACTGAATAGACTACATTGTGGAAATGTAGAAGCGATTTAAATCCATGAAAAAGCAGTTAGCCTAATGGTTGCAGTACTGAAGTAGGAGTGAAACTACCTTTGGATTTAATGGAAGGTAAACTAATACTAATCAGACAGTCTAATGAAATGATTTGTAGCAATTTTGCAAGAGTTAATAGTGTACAACACAGCAGATGACAACTAAGGTTTTTCTGGGGAATGAGTAAATCCTAGATAGTGTATATATAACTATACGAGACTGGATGGGGCTTTACCTAACCTGCTCTGGTGGAAGGTGTCCCTGCCCTGTCCCCTGACAGGGAGTTGGATCTGGATTTTACAGACCCTCCCAACCTAAACCATTCTGTGGTTGGGGAGAAAAGTTATTAATGTTGGATCTGTGCATTAGAGGATCAGCTTAAAGCACTAATTTGATCTAAGTACTCTTTCTTCAACTTCTTCAACACATGTGTAGCAGATAAGTACAATGGTTAACCTTTTCAGGGCCATTTTGAACTTTTTTTTTCTTTTCATATTATTGAATATTTGAGTCTTTTCCTTGTATTTTGTTGGGGTTTTAACTAAATCTAATTTAATTAGCTTTAAATAAAAGATATAACTAAACTATTCACACTTTTCAAACGTTGTCAATGGATATTTATAACTTTTCTGGTGTAGTGGAAAATTTTTGTCATGGACTGAAATAGCGAAGGAAAGACATTTAAATTCTTAGTGTCATATTAGGGATAGGAAATTTGTTTCCAAGCCAGCTGTACTGAAGTATGCTATAATAATATTTCTCAGAAGCATGAGTAAAAGAGGATGACTGAAGTGGCAAAATTATAGATCGCAATGTTCTTTAAAGAAATCTGCTCTGAGAGAAATTAAATGTAAAGCAGGGCTTGCTCAAAGGAATGAAATTGCTATTCTCGGTCTCAAGAAATCACATCTACTGAGTCTCTGTTAAATTAACTCTCTGATGGATTTGGTTCTGCACATAGACTCTGACCATACCAAGATACTGCCCGGTAATTGGAATTTAGCCTCATCCCTATTATATGGAAGTTAGCCACTTACACATCGGGTGACTCATCTCCACTACGTGTAATGATGCATCTGATGACACGTACATTCAGGGACTTAGTCACATCACTCGAGAGTCTCTGTTGGGCACTAGCAGTCTTTATGTGAATGCCTCCAGCTGTAGAATTTTAAAGTTGCAAATTCCCCAAGCATCCTGATGATGATTCACGAGGTTAAGTGTGTTCTGTCTTATAGAACTTCACTTCTAGTGTCTAGCTGACTGATATGTATGTCATATATGGGGGGGTGTGTGTAAAACTGCAACACCTTCTTTGATATCAGGGATTTAAACAAAGAACAGTCCTTTTGCTGAAAAAATTGATGTATATCTGGGGAAAGATTTAGTCTTTTTTTATAGCCTCAGGTCTCTTAAGGCAAGCCTTGTTATACTTGTGGATTAATCAGCAGGGACTTGTATTCCAGACCTGTCACTTAGTTATGTGAAATGAAAGATCAAAGTGCCATAACTGAAGAAAAAACATTGTACTTTTCCCTTCCTTCTCTGTGGAAATAGTAGATGGATTAAGGCTATGAGGTAAGGAGACTACATTGAAACTAACACTTTTTCCTTTTTTTTTTTTTTTTTTCTTGTGAAAAGGTGATTATTGTATCTATGAGTTGCAGTTTGCAGAGCTTTAAGTTGTAGTAGGCTTATGAGACTTGGACAGGATGTTACGTGGTTCAGACTGTCGTAAATTAAATATAATTCAGATTTGTAGTCATCAGCAATATTATCTAGTTCCTGTGGCAAGGTAAAATGCATGAACAGAGTTTCAAAGCGTATTTGTTGACACTACTTCAATCTGATCCTGAATGATAACATTAATAAAATATAGGTACTAAACAAAAAAGCCTGAGGAAGTATCAACTTAGAGCAGTGCTCCCTTAAGCAAGGGGATCCTTTTGAACAATTCACTATGCTCCCAGCTTTTTTTAAGATGACAATGATAGATTTCAAGGCATCCAAACCCACTTTGTAACTTTAGGTTATCTCCTACCTTTTTGTATATGAATATCCTGAGTAAAAACTGATTCTGCAAGTCTCCGATGGCTTGTGATTTCTTTAGGCTGATTACAGTCCAGTGATTTATGTTTTAACTTTTTTTAAATTTTATTTTTTTTTCCTGGTGCTTGAGATTGTTCTCCTAGAATAGGGATATGTAGTTGAAGAAAGAGGAAGAAAGCTTACTTAGATGGAAAAAAAAAAAATTCTGTAGTGTTTTAGGATACATGACAACTGAACCAGCAATGTATATTATTTTCAGGATAAGAATTCAGGTGTAACTGATCTTCCAGATATCCATCCTGAATATTAGGGGAAAAATCAAAATTTACAGTTCTTTCTGGTGACTTATTCAGCTTTTATGTTAGCTGTTTGCAAGAGACTGACAACAGTTGGAGCAACTAAGAGCCTGTTCCTTAATTGCTCCACACTGCACATTCATCACTAACTTGAACAAACTGCTTTTGGAAGAGAAGCTGCTTATCCTGTCTCATTGTGCAACCACACAACAGCACTAAGAGTAATCAATAGTGAAATACAACGTTAAATAAAGCCAATTAGAACCCATTAAAATATCATTTTACAAAGAAAATCCTATTGGTGTTTAAGTGAACAATTGGAGGTGTTTTATTAACTGAAGCATTTTTATTCAGAAGGAACAGATGTATGAACATGGTTCCCTTTTAAAGCTTCCATTGCATGCACACCTAAAACATTTGGCTCTATTGGAATGGAGGTGTAGGATTTTATACATTAATCTACTAAACATTTGTAGTATACAGATATACAATAGCATCGCATAAAGGAACCTTTAAATTTTTTGGCTTTCAAAGTCTTTCAGAAAGCAAAGTCTTGATTTCTGCTGAGTCTTCAGGCTGTGTGACTTACATAGGAGTTGTCGTACCGTGTGGGGGTTCAGCTCACCTGGGAAGATAGTTATGCTCCACTGTGGCAGAGGAGTATTTCACGTAATTTGATGCAAAGCAAGGAATCTAGCACAGAGAGACATGTTGCTAAAGGTGGTATGTGTTCCTACAGCAACGTAAATTTTGGAACCACACCTTGCTTACATACTCTGCTCTGGATCTGAAGAGATTTGATATTAAACCTGGGTAAAGGTTTAATCTTTTTTTATCAAAAAGGTTTTATCAAATCTCTCCAAAATTCTTTGGAGATGGTGCAACATGTGAATTCTTATGTTTGTTTATGTTTTAAAAGTCCAACTTTCCACATACAATTGAAAAAAACCCCAAACCTCCATTTTGTGAGTGCCTCTATTGTGATTAAAGATAAATGGTCTTGTCTGTCCACTCTTCAAGAATATATAATTGAAAATCTTCTGGTTGCAGACAGTGTGAAGTTTATCTTCTGCTCTCTCCTCTCTATGAGGAGATGAGTAACAACCTAAATTTGTCATAATGAATAATCTAGTAATCCCAGAAACCAAGTGGCTGAATGTTTTAGACATTGCGTATTGTTTCAAGATAAATTAAAGGAATTGAGTGCAATTTCCTTCTGTGGTTAAAACTGAGTGAGTGGTTTTGTGATGATGTATGTCTTCCTGAATAAATTGTATCTTTAGAGTTGGAAAAGCAAGTACCCCTTTCCAGTAAACATTAGTGATTCCATTCCAGATATACCCATCTATAAAGAATGAAAAAACTTAAAATGAATACATTATCCAGCCTACTAATGCGGAATTATTTACCTTGTTACTTCTTTTTTTTTTTTTTTTATTGTTGTGTCTGATTTGTGGTTGATTGGAGGTGTAACCCTTACCTGTTTTGACAGGTAGACCGGAATTTATCTCCTCAAGTAGTGAAAATGAGGAATCAGAATTTACTCTTGTTCTTGTGTACAGAGAACAAATACAGATGAGAAAAAAATCCAGTGCATCGTGAGTGCCACTGTAAGGCATAATGAAGCAGTAAACCCTAATTAGAACATTTGTACCTATAACATATAATAAAATCTTTTAAATCAAGATTGGAAAATCTGAAAAACATAAGACACAATCACTTATAATAATGGGACTATTGCTCTTTTATAGTGAGAAGAAGCCTTATTCTTTTTTTTTTTTTTTGCCTTCTGTTATTGGTTATTCTTGGTTATTCTGTCACTTCAATTTTAGCAAGAATCAATATGGGGATGGAATAGCCTGACACCAGCCAATTCTGCCTCCCAAACTTCCCCTCAACTTTACAATAGGTAACAGTCCAAGTACTTAGTTATCTTCTGATGGCTCTTCTAGACACCATAAATTAGTTTGGATAAATCTATTGAAAACAGAACTTTCGTTCCTCCTTCTGTTGAAGGAGCACCAGTTTTAGTCATGTATACAATACACGTGAATGTAAGATATTAAAAAAGAGGTCTGGTGGTATTTAAATGGGGAAACTGATATGAAAAAAAAAAGTCAGCACATCCATGTAAGTGAGAGAGAAATAAAACAAAAGGGAGGAGGTTTTTTCAAATAGAAACAAACCACTTCTGTTAGAATGGAATAATGCTTTTTGGAGGTATGGATTTCTATCTTAAAGGAGAGCTAGAGTCAGGAGTATTCGAAGGTAAGGGTGGAATTGTCTTGCAAAAGCGACTCAAAGATAGAATATAATTTACATCTTTCCCAGTCAGGCAATGAGCGTTCAGATGGACTTGATTCCAAGAAATCTGTAAGATCTTTCTTTTTCTTAAAATATATGAACAATGAGAAACAGCTGTTCTCCCACCTTTTCATGCAGTCATGCATATCTATATATGCATGTATATGTATACATAAAAATATAGAAAAGTTAAGAAAAAAATTTAAATATATCATCCAGCTATTCTTTCAAAACCTCCATTTTCTTAGGGTTAATAGGCATATACTGCAACACCTCAAAGCAAAACAGAAGCTGGAAAGTGGTTTCATGTTCCCATAACATACCAGATCAGTATCTTTTTTAATGAAAAGATAGTTGCAGCAATACATTAATACTGCAGTTGCAGAAAGTACTTTAATAACCAGAGCAATTGTTATTATTCATTGATCTTAGAATTTTAATCTCATAAAAACATTTGTTAAGGATTTTATGAATTAATTTCAGGAGACCAGACGGATTGTTAGTCTCAGTTAACCAAAGAATTTGGAAATTATTAGCTTTTTCATACAAGATATCTGAGACTGACAAAATGCAAAGAAAAAAAAAATCCTTAGGTGTCAAAGGACTTGAAAATTAATGAAGATGAAATAAAAAATGACAAAAATGATAATGTACTGAAACTGAAGCATGACAGCAAACCCACAGTGACTCATGTAGCCGTGAAAGAAATATACTGTCTGTCAGAGTCCACATTCTTTTGGGGAGAAAAAAAGAAAAAACCCAACAACTATGAAATAAATAATTTGCTGAAAGTCACAAATAAGCAAGGGAGCTTGGAATTGTTTTTCTTCTACTTCTGGGAAGTTCACTTGATTTCCATATAAGAATTCAGAGGGAAGGATATCTCTGACAGCTAAATTTTGGAGGTTCATTCTTTACTTGACACTTTAATCATTTGATCTATAGAATGGATGTTGGGATACTAAATTCTTCTGGCCATGTAGGTCTCTAATATAGACTGTTATGACAATATTTGCCTTTATTATGCTTCTGGCTCACAGTAGTTTTTCCATTGGGTATCAGAGAAACCAATGCAGCATACCTAGAGGGCTTTTAAATCCTGTAAGAAAATCCAAATCAAGGATGAAGTTAACGGATGGAATAATAGTGACAAACATCCTCTGATGTTCTCTATGCTTAACCTTATGAGTAAGCAGCAGAAAGTATTTTTGAGAGCAAAGACAAACACTTTTAACTAAACTAGAGATTAAAGATTAATTAAAACTAGAGATTAAAGATTAATTTTAAGAGGCTTTTGGCCTCTCACAAGTTCTTTGGGTTATGAGCACAAGTTCTCCGTTAATTTCGGTACCCATGCGTCCTTAGGGCTTTTTACTAGTTTCCTAGGTAAGAAATACAAGACTCATTCGTTACCATCATGCTCAAAAACCTTACACTTGAGATTCTGATATTAATCATTTATTTTAAAATAAGTCTTTATTTGAAATCATATTTCCAAAAACTTTACAAAACACTGTAATTTGAGAATAAAGACACTGAAATATTGCTATGAAGAATTTTCTCCTTTCCCATGCAATTTATTGTTGAAAGAAATAAAGGATTGAGGTTTTCAAGTGAGCTTTAAGGTACTTTCCTTGATCTAAATTTTAGTATGATCAGAGCAATGAACTCTTCTAAAGTTCTGGCAATGTCCTAGCAAAAACATAAATTATGAGACTTTTGGAGCCCTCACAAAGTCTACTCTGCACTAGGATGATGAATTTTTGGGGATAGCATAAAGCCAGATACTTTGGGGCATTAGTACCATGGAGTGCAATAGGATGGTAACAAAAAAACACTAAATCTAGTAGTCCAAGCTACGTAACTGACAGTTATTGTAAATGTCCTTTAACAGCATTCGTTGACTGCGCATAGCAGTCTGCCTACCTTCCAAGCTGCAGGCATCCTCCCAAATATAAATGGCCTTATCACAACCTAAATGAAAAATTTTGCTCCAAAGTGTTCTAGAGGGGTTTCAGGGGCAGCATCCTTCCCCTTCCCTCTTTGAAATTCAAAGTGAAATTTCCTTTCAGACAAAAATGTGAATTCAGACATAAATCAGAATTCTGTGATTTTGTGATAAATGACTAGTTTCTCCTTCTGTTTATTATGTGTTTTGCATGCGTATAAACCCAGGCTGTCTTCCTAACCAGCAGAAGATGAGAGCGGGTTGGGGGGTTTGGGGTTTTTTTGGTGGGTTTTGGAAGGTTTGGGTGGTTTTGGGTTTTTTTCTTCCTTGCCTTCTGGAAAATCTGTGGGAAAGATTCCCCAGCAGTCCTCTTTGCAGTGTGATGGTAATAGGGTATAAGAAAGAGCCATCAAATGGTAATCTAAGTTGCACTTTGAATACCTTAAATATGTGACATTTTCTGTGGTGTGTCAGTCTGTGCTTGAAAACCACATGCCTAATCATTAAATCTAATACAATATGTAATGGCTGTATTCGTATTGTACAACAGGTATCAAACTAGCCTGTGAATGTGTAACCCAACAGAAATAATAACCAACTGCCAGAAATAACAACCAATTAAATTCTCTTAACATCTTGTAGGTGAAGTATGTTAAGCTAATAATAAAATTAATTTAATAAAAGAAGGCTGCATAGTTCAAAAATGCTGGATATCTTTCTCTGTAAATATAAGTCATATTTACCCTTGTAATTCACATGCTGTGATATCTGATCTTTTATCCCTGCATCTAAGAATGAAAATATTATTATGGGGTTTGAAAATTCCTAGAATAATCAAGAAAGTACCTTTTCCTATCTCTTGAGGACTTAAGGTGGACTGAGAATCAAGGTTATGGAAATGTCAGGGATGAACTCATCCAACTCTTCTTTCACTGAATAGCTTGTGGCTCATGAATACAGACATGACTTACGCTGCTGGAATCTTATCTTGTGAAGTGAAATATCCAGCACTGCTGCTGTTTATTGCAGTTTCATGAAGTCCTGATGTACGCTTCTACAGAGAAGAATGCTCTTAAACTCAAAAACTCTGTTTTGAATTAATTTTCAGGGGGGTTCAGTATTAGAAAGTTCTATTATTAGGTTTTTTGTCTGGCATTTGTAGGAAGGATGATTCATGCTGGGATTCAAGGCTGAAATCTTGTATGGTAGTCAGTTTTGGAATTTTGTCAGCTCTTGGGGGCTATTTTTTGTGTGTGATTGAAAGACCTGGATCCTTGAGGGTCCGATATAAAGCATGACTGTCCCCAGAAGAACCATTTAGAAAATATAGAGGCAGATTTCCCTTTTCCTCCTAATCTCAGTTTGAGTTTCAATACTAATTTCATATTTTTTTCTTAGGCAACATTTTTATTTAATGGAACTAATTTCTGCAGAGTGTCAGATTTTAAGGAATTTATTAGGATAAAATAAAGTTTGTGCTTGAATGAATGTAGATGATACCAGCATAAGTTAAGAAAAAGAAATACAAGTTGTCAAGTTTGTTTTACTTGAATATAAACAGTAATCCCCAGGAAAAAATGTAACTGTTAACTGAAGTTAACCTGCCTAGGAATACTGCATGAAGATTCCTGAATATTTCTCTGAAATGGTCCAAATATTATTCTAAAACAGTCTTGCCTAAACAATGTTTTTATGTCCCTGTGTCAGGAATGTTGTCTGCTAGTTCTGGCATTGAGAATGGCTGAAAAGCAAAGCTCTGAAGTAAGTCTATCGCCTCTGGGACTAGCCCATATTTGAGGCTAAGCATATTTATAAATATATGCTGCAATGATACTTATGTTTTTAAGTTCTGTTATAACAGGTTATGCTCTACTACAGGTTCAAGCTTGCAAAAAGTTGGAATAATTGGTTCAATTTGATTTTCATCTTGTATGTGTTAATGTTTGACCATTGTAAAGCAATGTAGCAGAGATGATATATAGCATTAGATCTTTTAGAGTTATGTATAGAATATATTTTTATATATATATGTCTCACTAATGGTGATTTTCTATGTTTTTACAAAGTAACAAATGCTTTCTGTACATTTTCTAGCATTGTGAGGAAATGTGTACTTTGCAAAAACCTTCCTGGGAATTATTTGTCTGCTGGGGATGAGATGGGGGGGTGTGGAACAGGACACGGATGGACAGAATGAATGGAAGAGAAGGAGGAGAGAATTGACAGGCAATTACAGTGACATTTGATGAAGTTGTATTACGCTGTTAGTACAACCTAAAAAAGCTAAATTGAGTAGGGGGAAGGAGGGGGATAAAACCTGTATGCTACCCTGATAGTGTAGTTACACTAAAACATCTGTTGCTTGCTTCGATGCTATTTACAATGAGATTTTTGTGCAGTTGACTAGTACAGAGCTATGCCTCTCCTGAGGAAGTTACGTAGCAGTGTTTATTCATCACCACCTGCTGCTTTGTGAGCAACAAGACATATAGCTGGTACGTGGCTGAGGAGAATAAAGGTCTGAAGAAGAGAATGACTAAAGGAGGAGAAAAAAAGAAAAAAGGTGTACATCATGTACAAAGACTTACTTTCCTTCATCAGTAATATGCCAGTTGGATTTGGAAGGCATGCTGCAAGGCTGTGTGGAAAATATAAGCAGTTTCACCTTGTTGAAAATTAAGTTATGTTAAATTCAGCAACCTGCATTGCTCTAAAGAGTTTAAGTTAAAGCAAAAAAAGTGTCGAGGTCTTCATGTATAATTTAACAATGGTTACATATGAAGATCGCTGGGCTTCTCTACAGATTTTGTTGGTTTGGGGTTTTTGTAAGGACTTACTTCAAAATCTATCCCCGCCCAATTAGTGTCTGATTTTTGAAAAAGTTGATACAGTATTATTACAAGAGAGATTACCGTTTAAACTGTTGATGAGTCCAATATGTGGCATAATCCTGCCAATTGTTTTGTTTGGGATGGGGGCTGCTGACTCAATGGATGTTGCATGGTACTGTTTTTCTACGTAAAGAATGCATCAGTGTGCAGCATCTCAAGCAGGCATTAGATTTTTGGATATTGATTAGCCCTGTTTCATTCTAGCAAGAGCTTTAGACTGAAATCAGCGTGAGTACCTGAGGTCCAACAGGGTACAATTCTGCATGTGATGGGAAAATAGCATTTAGAAATTTGTAGAAATGAGCAAAGTTGATAGGTTATTTCAGAAAGGGCTTTCAAACTGGATAAAAGCATGCAGGGGTATCAAACCTAAGTTATAAACACTTAATTATAAGCAATATTCATCTGTGTGTTCTGCGTATGACCTTATTTGTAAGGGCCTGGGTCACTTGTCATTGTAGATAGGCTGCAAAGTTACAAATAGTCAAACTACTCAGGTGATTCAAGAGCTACCCAGTGGAGCTTAGTTTATTGCATTCTTACATTAGTTTATTTTTTTCACTTGTTTCATAAGAAAAATAGGGAGTTTAAAGCACAAAATGTCACTTTTTATTGGAGTGGAATTAAATGCTTCTCTAAAGTGGAATGGCATAATAGCAGGGCTGTGCTGTTTTGTTTTTAAGACATTGTAATTACCCCTAATATGAGTATATTTAAATAGATAGAATGGAAAAATGGAATGAGTACGCTAGTTGTGTCACCGGTTATATAAAAACCACTGTGGTTACCCAAGCTATTTGATATTTATTTGCCTCGGAGCATTTCTACGGGGAGGCTCAGCCAAACCTACTGAAATTATGGTTCTAAAGGTTTGCTCAACATTGTGGATAAACAATAACATAGAATTGCATATTGAAGGTAATCTGTAATCATAAAAATATGGTTTGAAGATTTTTTTATTCAGTATCATTAACAATTCTGAAGCAGGCTGGGCACTTCCTTTTGTGAAGGATGAAAATGGGAAGAAGTCCATGATGGCTTTGAAGAATTTAAAGGTCAGTACGGTGATATTTGGAATATTTTGGTAAAGGCAGGCATCTTCCCAAGAGGACAGCAAATGATGAAACAGAAGCTAACCACCCTAAGTCCTATGTATTATGGTTCTTACTCATCTAGTCTGTTATCAAATTAACTTTTTGGTGGGCTTCACCTTGTCACTTACAGTGCTGTAGCAGATTAACATTTTTGTGTGACAGGCAGTTGACAGACAGCTGGGGTGGTAGGGAAAAGCAAATAATTATATGCCTGATTTGTGACCTGCAAAACCTCTCCTTTTTGTTAAAATCCATGACAGAATCCAGCCCAAATTAAGGAACTACAATAGGAAAGTCTTGCACCATCAAATGCTAAAGGGCATTTAGTACAGAAGCGTAAAGGTCATAGAAAATACAGGAAAGTCCATTGGAGAGGATTTAACTGCTTACTGTGGAATGCTATAAATTGGGATGTTTCTTAGGGGAATGAGTAAACTCAAGAATAATACAAATTAATAATTTGTACTTTGTAGGTACATATCAGATTTCAAAGTTATTCCTAGCATTTATAGAACTTTCCATGATAAAATACTGATTTTAAAATTTAGAATTTTATGCATTAGCCTTCAGTAGCTAATCAAAAGTGATTATCTGAAGGATTTTTTTAAAAAAAAAAAATCTTCATAAACTAAGATGTAATTTAGTAGATTTCACAGGATGGCTAGGATGAAGATTTAAAATCTCATGGTTAGTCCTAGCTTAGTAACAAATCTCAGTAGAAATGCTCCAATAATGTATTGAGTGAGTTAATCTTTCAGTCACACCAGTTCTGTTATGGGTAAAAATCACCGGCCAAGAAAGTCTCTGTACAGTATGAATTACATGCTGATAATTCTTTTATACTTCAGAAATGGTAAGCAAACACTTTCATCACTTTCTATCCCTTTACTGGAGGATATTGAATATTAATATTTTGCCGCATACTTTGATTTGCATGGTCTTGATAATACACTTACCCTTTGGAGAGTCATAAAATACAAATCAGTATTGATGACAATTTAGCAATAAGTTTGATATTTGAGAAGGAATACAAAGACTGTACTGTTTAAATTTACACTACAGTAACATGATACTTCAGTCTTACTCTCCAAGAATCTGTAACCTCCTTCCCCTAACACCTGCTTTATTAAAAAAACAAACCAGAAAAAAACCCCGAAATAAACCGAAAACCAACCAAACAAAAACCCCACCAAAACCCAACTTGAAACACTGTCATAGCTTCCAGTATAGACAGAATCCAAGACTAGAAGATGAGCAGAAATATGTCACAGTAGGTTTACAGACATCTTTTCTTTTTTTAATAAAATGTTTTAAAAAACATAATAAAATTTGTTATTGTTAGGCTAGGGTTTTTTTTCTTCTCAATTTAAATTTTCCCAGTTCACTTCTCTTCATGTATGCCATCTTTATGCTGCGTACCTTGGCTACAAAAAATGAGCCCTATTTGAAGTATGCCTCTTACCAACCTCTCAGCAGCTTATTTAAAAACATGAAACCGTATACAACCTTAAATTCAGAGTCATCTGCCCTCTGAGAAAGATGCAGGAAACAACTTCAAAAGATGGAGCTAAAAATGTCAGAGAAATGCTTAGTTTCTTTTAGAGTGCTTTTAGCGATGTTAAAATGTGACTATAACCACAAATTCGGGTGGAAATGCAGGAGCAGATGGTTCTGAATGCACGATTTCATAATTGTACATTATGTATTTAACATGTGCAGAAACTGAAATATGTCTTTAAGCAGACCTTAAGGAAGCTCAATATCACTAGGTTCAGCAATGTATTGTCAACTTAATGTGCCCTTAACGTATAGTGCCCTATATCATGATTAGTACTCACTGTTTTTTCTCAATTTAGAACTAATACTTCATCTTCCTGGTGAATTACACCGTAAAGCACTTTTTCTAGAGTTTTTTATTGAAACGCCAGTGTACTTAGGGCCAAATCATCCTACCTCATGCAGAGTTCAGATAAACGGCTTCTCCACAGAACCTATTGTGGTTAAAAAATGGGATTTGAAAGCTGCGTTGTGTAGATGCCATGTGTCGTACTGTTCTTTAATGCTGACCTTCTTTGCATGAGCTTTCTGTGACCCTGTTCGTTGCTATGACAAAAAACATCATACCCCTTCTCCAACCTTCTAGCCAGTGGTTATTCAACAGGAATACTCTTGAGAACCTGATACCTAGAATAAGTCCATACGCTGTGAAACCAGTAGTAATGATTCCTGACCTCTCAGGGCTACTCGAACATTTTGCTTTGTTAAAAATGTTATTAAATTACTGTTGCCTGGCCTTTTCAGTTTTAAAACTAATTATTCTCACAGAAATGGAAAAAAAAAATATTTTATTTTATCTGGAAGAATTATCAATTAGCTTTGGTTTTATCAAAGTCAAACTTAACTAAATTAACACTATTTCTAAAATTAAACAAGACATTATTTCAGAGTTAAACTATAAGTAATTCTGTAATGGACCTGTGTGTGGATTGTCAAACCACCTTGGTATGCACATATTTTTTTCTGCCTTGGGTTTTGAATGAATGCTGACTTCAACAGAGTTGAATTTTGGTATGAGAAGGCAGATTTTTCCCTGAAGCATCATCTGGATATAAGCAAATCTCAGCTTGGAGATGCTAAAAAAGAGGTTTTAATGTCAATGAATGCTGACCTAAACGCTTTTTCTGAAGATGTCCTACTTTCTTTTTTTCAGTGACCTTGGTGAACCTGGTGGTATGTTTGGCTTAAGTCTCAGTTCCCGTAGCTACAAAGAGAGAGAGGTCTCTCTAAACTCTTGGATTTAAAGTGCTTGGTACAGTGAAGTTTATTTAAACACCACCTCACATGAGCTTCTAGAGGTTATCAGGCATGACTTGGCTTACACGTATAAGGAGAGACACTTGTACCATTTGTTTCTGCTTCAGAAACTTCCACAAAACAAAACCACATCAAAAAACCTAACCCAAACAAAACCAAAACCACAAAAAAAGTTTCAAGCTTCCTAATACCTAGTAATATACTCCAGGTCATTTGTGGATGTTGAGGTTTGATCCTTGTTCCTGTACTTGCACAACTTATACAGCAAGAAGTAGAGGTTTTCTCTTTTCCTTCTCTCTTTCCTCTACCACATACAGGTTTAAATATAAATTCATAGATTAAAACATTCAGCACTGCTGACTCTGTGGTCAATGTACAGAAGTCCAGAAATTCTTAAGCATGTTAATTTTGTTGTTCTGTTTTCTGAAGTCCTGGAACTGCTTCTTGTCATGTATGTAGTGGTTGGATCAAGTTTTGTTGTCGTTACCGGAATTACTGCAGTTGTGTAGAAGGAAGGTAGGCAGTCCAGATGTGTTAAATATCAAATACATAATCATTGCTGAATTGAACAGTGTAAAAAATAGGTGTTTTTTAGGATGTAATAAAAATATTTTTTTCTCTGATCTTTATCATGAAATTGCTCATTTTAATGTACTTTAACATCAAATCTATGTGGGCTGCACATATTTCCTAAAAATTCAAATGATAATTTGAATTGGAAGTCTAACCTACTAAAAGCAGACTTAACAACGTTAAACGTAAATTTAACTCTTTATTATTTTAATAAACTTGCTTCTGAATTAGCTTCACAAAGGGTAGGTCACGTCTGACAGAAAATGTGGCCTTCTATGATGGCACTACAGCATTAGTAGATAGGGGGAGAGCAACAGACATCATCTACCTGGACTTATGCGAAGCATTTGACACTGTCCTGCATGACATCCTGGTCTCTAAATTGGTGAGACACAGATCTGATGGGTAGATTACTCGGTGCATCAGGAACTGGCTAGATGGCTGCACTCAAAGGGGTGCAGTCAACCGCTAAATGTCCAAGTGGAAACCAGTGATGAGTGGTGTTCCTGAGGGGCCAATACTTTAACATCTTGGTTGGAGACATGGATAGTGGGATTGTGTGCATCCTCAGCAAGTTTGTCAACAACACCAAGCTGTGTGGTACAGTCGACACACTGGAGGGAAGGGATGCCATCCAGAGGAATCTGGACAGGCTTGAGAAGTGGGCCTGTGTCAACCTCATGAAGTTCAACCAGACCAAGTGCAAAGTCCTGCACCTGGGTCACGGCAATCCCAGGCAGAAATACAGGTTGAGTGGAGAATGGATTGGGAGTAGCTCTGAGGAGAAGGACTTGGGGTTGCTGGTGGACAAGAAGCAAAACATGAGCTGGCAATGTGCACTGGCAGCCCAGAAAGCTGACTGTATCCTGGTATGCATCAAAAGAAGTGTGGCCAGCAGGTTGAGGGAGGTGATTTTACCCCTCTACTTTGCTCTGGTGTGGCCCTACTTGGAGTACTGTGTCCAGCTTTGGAGTCCTCAGCACAGGAAGGACATTGACCTGTTAGAACAGGTCTAGTGGATGGCCATCAAGATGCTCAGAGGGCTGGAGCACCTCTCCTATGAGGACAGGCTGAGAAAATTGGGATTGTTCAGCTTGGAGAAGAGAAGGCTCCAGGGAGACCTTATAGCAGCCTTGCAATATCTAAAAGGAGCCTACAAGAGAGATGGGGAGGGACTCTTTATGGGGGAGTGGAGCAATAGGACAAAGGGTGATGGCTTTAAACTGAAAGAGGGGAGAATGAGATCAGATATCAGGAAGAAATTCTTCCTGTGAGGATGGTGAGGCACTGCAACAGGTTGACCAGTGAAGTTGTGGCTGCCCTATTCCTGGAGGCATTCAAGGTCAGGCTGGACCTGACCTTGAGCTTTGAGCAACCTCCTCTAGTGGGAGGTGTCCCTGCCTGTGGCAGTGGGGTTGGAACTCAATTATTTTTAAAGTCCCTTCCAACCCAAGCCATTCTATGATTCCCAGGTTTATAGATTTAAAAGTCATTACCTTTAAAATCTCTTAGAAAGTTTAATTGACCTTCAAAGGGACCTTTGTAGTAGCTTTTACTCAACTCTGACATTTAAGCTATAATTCCAGCACTGTGATAGCCAGGTTTTTTGGTTTTG
>BJBW01009350.1:62270-72348 GCA_004320125.1 Scolopax mira
CTAACCTGGACCTCCCCTGGCGCAACTTGAAGCCATTACCCCTTGTCCTATCATCTGTGACCTGGGAGAAGAGACCGACCCCCCCACCTCTCTATAGCCTCCCTTCAGGTAGTTGTAGAGAGGGAGAAGGTCTCCCCTCAGCCTCCTCTTCCCTCTTCCCCAGACTGGACTCCCCCAGCTCCCTCAGCCTCTCCTCATAAGGCTTGTTCTCCAGACCCCTCACCAGCTTCTTTGCCCTTCTCTGGACCCGCTCCAGCCCCTCAATGTCTTTCTTGTGGGAAGGAGACCAAAACTGGACACACCACTCGAGGTGGGGTCTCACCAGTGCTGAGGGGGACGATGACCTCTCAGGTCCTACTCACCACACTGTTCTTGATACAGGCCAGGATGCTGGTGGCCTTCTTGCCCACCTGGGCACACTGCTGGCTCCTGTTCAGCTACAGGCGACCAAGACTCTCAGGTCCTTTTCTGCCAGGCAGCTCCAGCCATTATTCCTCAATCCTGTAATATTCAGGCTTGACCTGTGTTCAGGTCCAGCAGTGTCCTTCCTTTTCCCCATGATTGAAAATGAACTCTGCAAAGTGGTAGTAGTCTACTTCTTTATCGGAAAAGATGATGCATTTTTGCTCGGGGTATGTTGGATAACAGAGACTGTTTTAATGTTTTGCTTTCTGAATTATTCCAGAAATACATGGATATTAACTCTGTCATTGGTCTCCTACTTAGAATGCTTTTCACACTTACTTTTGCTGTCAAAGCTATGAAAGCTTTCTGATTTCTATCAGTGTGGATGATGATGATACACGTTTGGTTAATGGCTTGTAAGGACTTCTGTTTGAGGCACAGAAGTGGTGTTTTGTATGGCTTGTGAATTTACTATACCTGAAGAAGAATGGCTCTGTTGTGAACTATGTTTAAGTATAATAGGATAAATCTACCAGTGACACAACTCCGTTATTTCAAGGAATGCGTTTAGCTTGATGGCTTTATTTTGATGACTTCGAAGCAAGACTTCTACAGCAAACCAGAAGCTACTTGATGAAACAAAGCCTTTTCCTTCTGGGAGAAAAATTTTGAGCGCCAGTGATATATTTGAAAAGAACAACAAACCAACAACCACCACTCCCCCAAACTAAAAAAAAAAAGCCAAAAACCAAACAAACCACCAAAGAAAAAAAACCTTGAGCAAACCAACTAACAACACCAAACCACCAGATATGTGGACAGGAGGAGCTACTTCTCCTTTTCCCTCCTGCACAAAGCCCATGGCTTCAGGGATGCAGGTGCTGGAGTACAGAACTGTCAAAACGAGAGAACCTTTTATTGGCAGGAGTGCGGTCGCCAGCCATACTGCCTTAGAATGCACTGCCACGTCAAATCTGCAGGCTGAGGTATAATGCAGACATCTTCAAGGCTTTTAAACAAGGTAATTAAGATGTCTCGCTGAAAAGTAAACAAGAACCTGCTGTGGGTGGATTCTTTGGCATCAGAATGAAAATGCTTAAAGGCAGTTTGGGAATCCCTGTGCTTGAATTGTACTATATATGCATATACGAATATTTGTGCTTGTACACACGTATCTTATGCTGGCCTCACATAATAGACTTGCTTCTCCATATTTGCAGCCCTTCTGTAATAGGGGAGACACACATTTATTCCACGTGTATGCCTTGCACTTGAGGTAGTGGTGGAGAGAACTTCTTTTTGTCAAAAATGTAAAATTTTACGGGATTTTCTGCTGTTACGGTAAGGTTAGTTTTTGGATGTCCTTGGAATTGGCATGCTTGCTATGTTACCTTATTATTTGGGCTACAACTTTTAAAAATGCTGCACAAATTTTAGATTAATAACCTAAATTTGAAATCTAGAAAGTAAGTCTTTCTCAATTTGGCAAGAAATACTAAAAACAAGTTCTTTTGTGATGTTTTGTCACTTATGTTTCTGATTATGGAATCTGAAAGGAAGGAAAAGAAAAATTGGAGAAGGGGAAGAAAGAATGATGCTAAAACCTTTGTAACCTTCTGGAAAGACTTATTTTAGATTTGATCTAATCTACAGTTAGAATATTCTTGAAGTTCCACGTGATCTCAGGTAAATCTTGAGGATCTCTAGGATTTAGTCTTAATGTAATAGAACAGTTGGAATTCTGCTTGTTATGCTACGCTTTTCAGCCCAGAAGACTTTCTGTGGAGTTACTTTTGACTTTTTAATGTGTTCTTTGTGTTTAAGAGAAATTATAGTAAAGACGCCTTCCTCTTTCTTTCTCATTTACTAATTTATAGCTAGGGCAGAATATAAGGAAATCGTAACCTAAATTTGTAATCCCTCTTTCTGTGAGATCCTGTGTTTGATATTATTTTCTATATGTATCAGAAACCTGTTCACAGATAGTAATCCTTATAATATACCACTCTGCAGAGAAATAAATCTCATTTATGTCACTTGTCAAAAAAAATGTTTTTTCTCATTGTCTGGTTTTGCACAATGGGTACACCAGCTGTCTTGTAAGGGTCAGATCTGTAAATATTCTCTGTATGGAAGACAAGTAATATGTTTGTCAGAAAGAATAAAGATACTTCAATTTTAATATTGTGTGAAGGTTTAAGATATGTCTTGTTATATTTGCTATTTTGAACACATCAGAGTGGCAAGTACATCTTAGAAATGCTGAAGCATAAATTTGACATTGCATCAAATGGCATTTTTTGTGTACCTCTATAGAGTTTTTTCCCTTTTCTTCTTGTGCTATTATTTACTCATCTTATCCCTTACCTCATATCACTCCTGTGTTTATTAATCTTTACTTTTACTGTGTATTATCTTAGCAGTGTTTTTTGTAGTGTTCCATCTGAAATATCTGCTGTATTTGTTGAAGCAAACAATACTTTGGTGAATCATGAGAGAAATCAATGCATGTGACTCTTACATGCTGAAGAATGTGAATGGAATTTCTCGATATCTTTCCTGTTGATAATGACTGATCAATTCTATGGAAGAGTAGAGAAATGTCAAAAGTCCTGGTGTGTTTTGTCACTATGTGTTATATAGGTAAGATAAGGCTAGTATGCTGCCAGCTTTTGCATTTTACCCAAACTGTTAATTTACATATTCTTATTTTTGTCATCTGTGAATGCTCATATGTTGTCAATTTATGTTTATCATTTCCTTGTAGGAAAATGGGTAGGGTTGCTCTTTGTTTGCCGAGTAGGAAAGTGCGAGCTGGGTAAAAAGCATATTTACCCACTGTCAGACAAACAGGAACACTTAAAAAACCGAGCACATATTTGCTCAGTCCCATCTAATTGCAGAACTAACACCTTTCCCTTTTAGGGGTGATGGAGCTGAAGCAGAACATCCTTCTAACTTCTCCATATGAACTTCTTCCAGGCCACTGCACTTTGACCAGGCGATGTGTGTTACTGCTGGTTTTGCTATCTTCTCTCTTAGAGAGCATCTAACCACCTTCTACAAAAGGACAGGCAAACAGGGATTTGTGATGGGATAGAGTCTCTGTGATTTCACTATAATATAACCCTTAATCATATTTTTCAGTAGCTGCTATAAATCTTTATAAAACATGGTTTGGTAGTGGTGGTGGTAAGACAAATTACCTAGCACTGTAAATGGTAAACAAAATGGTACTGCCTACTGGTACCATATCATTGGATTCTCAGTACTTGATACTGCTTTTCAAGTGTTTGTGGGGGTTTGTTTATCTAAATAACTACAGAAGTAGGAGCTGTGACTTTGGACCTCAGCATTGCCTTGCAAACCAGGGGACTTAGAGTGATGGTAACCACAGTAATAGACTTTGTCCACTTGATGTAAGACATCTTCATCATGTCTGAATGACTTCGCGGTCCCGTGATGGTTTCAGACTAGCCTGTGACAGCAAAAAGGTGAAAAAAAAGCTGAGATTTTACTAAAATGCAGAGGAAAAAAGAAAAAAATGTGCAGAAAAATTGAACTGACAAGGCTGAAAAGCAGCTGTGTTCTGGGTGGCATTAGATTATCTGTTGAGGAAGTTTCTTCCTCCTGATGCAGCGCAATGAAATGTGTGCTCAGTGTGCAAAGAGAAAATGTCTGTCTTGAAAATAGAGAAATAAAATCAATTTTACTTCTGTATCACTTACAACTTTTTTTTGTAAATGAAGCTCAGCTGGGATGCAAATCTAACAACTGTGTTTAGTAAATAGCTGAACCTTGGTTTCAGCAAAGCAGCTCAAATAACTCGATTTATTCATATTTTCTATCCCAAAATATACTTAACTAATAAATAGTAATAATACAATAGCTACTGGTGGAGTCCATCAGTGACGGTCCAGATCTACCCCTCTATTCTATGGAAAATACACAAATTTCTGGCGTATGCAACTCTAAAAATAGATACTGTGGGTTTTTTGTTGGGTTTGGGTTGCTTTCTTCTTCCTTTCATGAAGGGAGACAAGGTTTGCCAAGTGACAGGACATTTTAGAAAGGTTTAAAACCTATAATCTGTAGTGATTCTTTAAGTGATCTAGACAAGTCTAATTTGATGCCTTTTGAATTTCAAAAGGGAACAGCATATTAGCTGCACTAACTTCCTGAAAATCTAAACATAAATGAGAGCAATATGCTTTGAAAATTAAACTTATTTAGCTGCAGATGTGTATGGGGGATACCAAATTGCCATGACCGTTAGCAATCCATCCTGTCCTGCTTTAGAAAGTCTAGCCTCGCAGCTTGCTTTGTTTCAGCCTGTGTTGAGGAATAAGGTTATTTGGCTTAATGCAAATGGTAAGGCTTGGGAAATGAATCTGTAACCATGGTGCCCAGATGACAATGGAGCAAAGAGGGAGTCAGGACTCACGGCAGCATTGCTTCTTCCCTCTGCTTCACTAAGCATCTCTAACTTTGCAATCAGTGCAGCCTGTGCTATTTAATTTGGTGAAAAATCAGTCTCAAATACTCCTTTATTTGAAATATCTGCATTCATACATGAATGATGTATGAAAAAAATACACTCCTCAAGTGTATAGGTACTGAATAGAGATTTCTCTGCAGTCACTTTTTTATTTACTTGTAAAACAACTATCTGCTGTTAAGTATACACAGATGTGCTGTATTTGGCTTAGGAAAGCTTATGAAAGCAGACATTTAATTTAATATTTTTCTTTAACTCGGACTTCTCTCTGTCCCTGTTTCAAACTCCCTGGTTCCTTCCCTAATTTCTACACTGGTGCTGGAACTCTTTTGGCCCAAAGGAAGGTTGTTCTTCGTTCCTTAAACTGCTATAGAAACTAAATAGTAAAAACTGTTTTAAAGAAACAATAATCAGTTCTTCAAATGGACTCACATTTGCATTTCTATCTATTTTAATGTGATAGCATGTGGTACGGCCTGTTTCCTATGTCCCTAGACTGACAGAATTTAAATAGCTTCTGAAATACCTTGGTAGAAATACAGGACTTATATACCAGAACTAAGTGTTTAAAAAATATACATTCCCTTTTTACAAGATGAATCCCTTGGTATTGGTGGGCTTATATGAGTCCCCCATCACTGGGCTTATAAAATGTAATCTAAAAGGTTTAATTCATTTCCATTAAGCAGGTGATTTACAGAAGTTGATACTGCAGTCAGGGTTTAATACTATAGCTGAAATACATTCACTATAGGGATGTCAGATGTTTCTTTCCTGCTTAAGCTTGATGATTATATCACATGTTAAAATAGTACTTTTATGTGAAATAGAAAACCTTTCACAATATCATTTAGTCATTGCAGGAACATGAATTTTTTGTTGCTCTGGATTAAACTTGTAGAACAATGTGCTGTTGACAAGAGTGGTTGCTACCAGAGGAAGACGAAAAACCCTGGAAGAAGCAGTATGGAATTAATTCATCTTCCTTAAATCTTTGAATGTTCTAGGGAATGAGATGACCCGTAAGTTCCTTGACCCATTCCTGTAGAAGAATATTCAGACAAGTAACAGAGGCTTGTGAATATTTGCAAGGATCCGTCTGGAGAAATAAGTAGATGTGTTTTCAGCAATTCAGGTAGTGACTAAGTTGGAAACAAAAAACTCTATCCAAGCAATACCTCAAACACACACCTCCTTCCCACCTGAATTGCAGGGAAACTGTTGGGAAGTTTCTCTATACAAAGTCTTAAATGAGAAATTGCCATAGCAGTTCGGGGACCTAATAGGACAAGATATCAAGCAGCTGTATGTGTGTGGTGGGAAAACAGGCTAATTTTGGTATCTGTTAGAAGGAGGTACAATATCTCCAGAATAGCATCAATATTCCAACTTACTCATTCACCACTTAATGTCCCTTTTTATCTATTTACCTATATGTAACCAGGGGCTAGCTGCATCCAGGTGCCTAGTCTGTCTATACAAAGATGGTGAAAAAAATGCTATGAATGTAGGGTTTGAGAAAACATTGGAGGGAAGGAGGCTTGTTCTGTTCTGCTTGTTTCTGCTCATAACTTGGAAATTATGCTATTGGCGTAGGTTTAAATCTTTAAAAGCTTAAAATTGATTTAAAAATATGGCTTAAAAGATACTCTTATCCTAATAAGAAAAAAGTAAGAAGCTGTTCTTTCACCTGAATTCTAGGGTAATAGAACAGGTTCCTTTTGTGCTATGTGGAGATACTTATGCTCTATGTACTTTAAACCTCATAAATGATGTACACCTAATGCTAACTTCAGGGTAAATCTTCTGGTGTTCTGCAGATAATGCTAAAAGACAGTGTGTGTGGAGGGGGAAATCTCATAAGTGCTCATTACGTACCATGCGCTAATGAGGACAGCAAGAATTCTTGTTTCTTGTTAATTTAATGAAAATGAGTGGCGGTGGGAAAGTCTCCTCATCTGGAGTAGATGCCAAAACATCATTGTGGATACTGATAAAAAGAAACTAAAGACTGCCAAATTGTGTCCAATTTCATTAGTGTAGTTTCTGAATGTAAAAAGATATCTTTCACTCAAGGGAAAATATATAAATATGTATAGTGTATGTGCCTCTGGGTAAAGGATTTCTAGTTGTAGACACATAATGAAGTATGAAAAATTGATTTTTTTACTATCTTTTCTCAGTGGCTTGAATAGATATGTATGCGTTTGCTTGTACAGCTTGAAATGCTTCAGAACAGCTGAAACTTTTTTTTCAGCAGTGAAGGCATCAAATTTGGATGCACCTCTTGCAGATAAAAATACCAAATTATTTCTACACATATGATTTGGCTTCAATTTTTTTTATATCCTGCCACTTTCTTGAAATGCAAGAAGTTGTGCTGGAGACAGGCAATGTTTCTGGCAAATATACAATCTGGATTTATTCTGCTAACTTCCACTTTTGCAGTCTTTTGGTTGGACAATCTTGCACTTCAGTGTAAAAAAGATGAAAAATTTCTTTATATTCCTTGTATATCAAAATAATATTATATTTATGTTGATCATGCCCATTAGTTGCTGCCCTTGAGGGATAGGTCCAACACTACTGAAAAAGTAACTTGATAAATTGGTGCTATGTTGAATGCTTACTCAGTAATCTGTTACTGTGTTGAATGCTTACTCAGTAATCTGTTATCTTGATGGGGTTTTCTGAGCAAGGCTGGGTTATCAGTGCAATCTCCTGTTGCAGCAGCATCTGACATATCTCGAGGGGCTGTTCCAAACAACTCTCTTGCGTATGAAATAGTTGGTACTTTTGCAGACTCTCTTCTTAACTGGCTCTGAAGCTTTTGCAAAATTTGCATGACAGGTACCCCTCCAAATCAACTTTAGAGAAAAATCTGAATCTTTTCAGGCCTCAGATCCTTTTATGAACTGGCAGCATCTCATATAACCTCTAAATCCATGCTAAAAATGTTAGCTGCGCTTTATGAAATAGGATTTAAAGCAAGATTAAACCTATAGCAGAATCCTGAATGTAGTTTTGAGTAACAATAAAAGGAAATAAACTGATGCAAAATATTTTAAATAAAAAAATAAATAAAATTATGCTTAAACTACTTGGGGTAGGTGGGCTTCAAGTTATCTCTGCGTTACCTTTGGTAATGAATGCAAATGTGAGTCTTCATACAGTTATTTTTACATACAGAGATGACAAGACACTAAAAATGATTTATGATCACAGATACAGAACTACATAAATCACAAGGCAATGATACTATGGGAAAAAATTGTTAATAACATTTAGACAATCTGTGTGCCTTTGGACAGATATCATTTGTTATAAACTGGTAAATCTATATGTAATCACAATGCATTTCACTACTTCTTTACCTTCTTGAGTTGCTACTCTTACCTTACTGTAATCATACTATAATTACAGGAATAGTAGAAGTAGTACCCTCCTATGATTAATATGTTTGTATTTATGCTGCTTTACGATGGCTGAGGTTTTAACTTTGCCTTTGAATGGATGTTTTAATGATTATTTTCTTCTTGGAGTACTTTAGCCTTTGACCCATGTTGCAGCACTCTGTTCCTCAAAGGAAGAGAGTAAAGTAATGGAAGCTTTCAGTCAACAATTGGGTTATATATTACAGAAACCACTGGGATTAGAAGTTATTGATCTATAAAATTGCACCAAACAATAGTAGTACTAACTTCTGCAAGACAGGCGGTTGGAGGAAAGAACAATGTTTGTTCTTTTACCATCATTACTATGCCTTGTAGCATCATTTTCAATTGAGAGAATTTGGAATTGATGAAGTGGTCTGTGTTAGGCTTCAAATTTTTATTTGTGTGGAGGAAAAAAGTGTGAAGATTTCTTTTTCTATTTGCTTTCCTTTATTCTCTTCATCCAATTGAGAATTAAGATATAAAACTTGAGTGGAAAACCAGATGAAATCTTGTCTTCATAAAAAGCCATTATGGTTGGTTTTGGACAAGGTTAAGGTCACTACATCTTAATGTGATTTGAGTTTTCAGCTTGCCACTAGTTCAAGGATCATTCTTAATATGCTTGTGTAAATATTGCTTCCTAAAAATCTCATAAGGTCTGGATTTCTGTTCCAAAATCACTTGGAGTATTGGAAAAAATGAATGGTATACAAACAACTGAATTGGTGGTTTTGGTACATTTCTGGATAAACTAAACTGGAATTCTCCCTGGTTAAACTTGTATAGTGGATATTGCTACAGCCTAGTATATGTATAAGGAGTGGAGGTTGGTTTTGAAGGTTCACTTGTCTTCCAGATGTTGAAACAGGAATAATAAAAAACCAAACCTCTTTGAATAATATATAAAAATGTATACATATATTCATAGTGAACATCAAGATTAAAGGATAGGGAATATAAAGACTACATCTTTCAAAAAAAGAAACCCAAGCAACAAAAAAAAAAAGGCAAAAAAAATTCCAACAACACACGAGCACTTTAAAAATCAAGTGATTACTTAAATGGATATTACAGTGTTAGAAATGTGTTCCGTCTCATCCTAAATCCTTGTTTGCTTAACAATTACTTAGACATTTTAAAACTTCAGGCTGTGTTCACAAAAGCACTGCTTGCACGACTATAGACCTCTCTTCCTGTGTGAGCATGGGGATACTTCAATGAAATCGATTTCAGAGTAAATAAACTTTCAGACTTAAGTGAATCCATTTATAGACCCTCACACCACACCATTCCTTTGCCCATTTCTAGTTTGAATTACTATTTTTGTGATACTGAGTAAAGTACTTCCTTTTATATACAGAAACCATTTTGAACAACTAAGGTGCCTGTATTGTGGTGTATGTAAGGTTGAGTTTGATACCTGGTTTGAAAATACTAGTAGAACAACCAATATATAACTTTCTATTACAGATTACTCATTTGCAGTAAGAAATAGCATCTTACTAACGGGGGAGGACCATGGACTAAGATATCTTAGCTTTAAAAGAATAAAAAAAGAGTCAACCCCACTAAAAATTTATTGGTTTTGCAGTCTGTATTGGTCAAGGTCATAGAAATTTGCCTTGTTCAGCAGATATGTAGCCCTGGGAATATTAACTGGCTTCACTGGATTAAAGCAGACTGTAGATTTAAATCGTTTGATCACCTTCAGTAATAACCACCAAAACTACTTGTTTGA